>JAMZAV010002744.1:0-81308 GCA_024449915.1 Sweltsa coloradensis
GTCCAGGAATCTCGATAGTATCGATTAACGTTAGAATTACGAACTATTCTACACGTGTTGAGTATTACTGCCTTTTGAGTCTCGATGTATACATTGGGTTGAAGATCTAGTTGTTTAATGCTTTCATGTAGCTTCTTCAGTATGATGCCGTTGGCTGATATAATGAATGGGATTGTATTTACCTTTTTCTGTTTCCACATCTTCTTGATCTCAATTGCAAGTTCACTATACTTGTCAATTTTTTTCTTCCACGTGGTCTCGACGTTATGGCACATTGGGATAGCAACGTCGATAAGGGTAGTTCTTGTTTCTTCTTGTCAATTATTATTAAATCCGGTCTGTTGTGATGTATCGTTTGGTCTGTTATAACTGTGTGGTCGTAATATAATTTGTAATCTTTACTATCTAGACTTTCTCTGGTTTGTATTTGTAGTAAGGTGTGTTGTGTGTCAATGAGTTGTACTTGATTGCTAGTTTTTGATGAATAATGTTAGCTACTTGGTTATGTCTGTAGAGGTAATCTGTTTGACATAGTGACTTGCACCCGGATATGATGTGTTCGATTGTTTCACCCTTTGCACTACATTTTCTACATTGATCGTTTACTGTCGCATCTTGTATTATGTATTTTTTATAATTGTTCGTCGCAATCACTCTGTCTTGAATATCCATCAATAAAACCTTCTGTTTCTCCAAATAGTTCCCCGTTGTTTAACCACCTATTTGATGCTTTAATATCTACGTGACCTTTGTGTAGTTCATCATAATGTCTCTTGTGTAGGGTCTTTTCTGAGAGACGTAACTCTTTGAAGCGTCAGTTATGAGTTTCCCTTGTAGATTGACATTTTCGTTTGCTAGGTTGAGTGGAGGTTAATGATTTGTCAGCTAGCACCACAGCCCTATGCATTATATTATTATTATATAATATTATTATTATTATTATTATTATTATTATTATTATTATTATTATTATTATTATTATTATTATTATTATTATTATTAATATTTTACGAGTCATTTCGCTGTTCGTTTTTATTAAATTACCTGACGTTTCGATATGACTGTGCGTATCATCATCTGAGGCAACACTGAAAAACTTTACATTTGAGATTGTTTTTGTTGAATTCTTTTGCTTCTTCTTTGGCTCTGATTGTCATTGTCCAAAGAACTAGAAACATCTTGACTACTTTGATGATGTTGTTGTTGTTGTTGTTGTTGTTGTTGTTGTTGTTGTTGTTGTTGTTGTTGTTTTTGTTGTTGTTGTTGTTATTATTGATGTTGTTGTTGTTGTTGTTGTTGTCGTCTTGAGAGTAGTTTCCCTATCATCGGCCTCCATGTTTTGCTTAATTTAAAACCACCAATATCCCCATTAAAATTATTGGGGTGCTTGGCAATTTCAATCGATTCTCTTATGAGTCGAGGAAAAAGGTTTTCTTCTGTGCATAGAATTTTGGTATCTTCAAAAAGGATCTTGTGCGTGGGATCATTAGCATTTTCCACCACGTGTTTTGCTACTGCCGAAAGGTCCTCTCTGTAGTGGTTGCAGTGCGCTTTATGTTCTTTGATTCTAGTCCCAATTGTACGACAGGTTTGTCCAATGTAGACCGAACCACATTTACAAGGGATTTCATACACACCACTAGCTTGAAAAGGAATTTTATCTTTAACTGGCAACATACAATTTTGAATTTTCTTCCACAGTTTGAATATTGTTTGAATTTCTTGTTTCTGGAGGAGTCTTCCAATTCTATCCGTTGTGAACTTTACGTAAGGTAATATGGCTTTCTTCTTTTTCTCTGTTCTATCTGCAAACTGTACATCCTGTAGTTTAGGTTTTCTGTTAAATGCTCGCATAATCATTGTGTTATTATAGCCATTGTTTAGCAACGCTTGTTTCAGAATGCATTTTTCCGATTCCAGACTGGTACTGTCTGATAAACGTTTGGCTCTGGTAACTAGAGTATTTAATACTGAGTGCTTCTGTGGAGGATGATGGTGCGACGTCTCATGAATGTACAAATTTGTATGAGTTGGTTTACGGTAAACTGAGTGACCAATAGGATCACTACGAGTCACAAGAACGTCCAAAAATGTCAAACGACCTTCCTTTTCAATTTCTCTAGTAAACTGGATACTTGGATGTAAGCCATTTAGATCAATTAAAAAATCATCTAAAGCTTCTCTGCCATGAGACCACACTGCAAATATATCGTCCACATATCTCAACCACACTCTTGGTTTTAGAGTTGCTGCACTCAATGCCTTAGTTTCAAAATCATCTAAGAACATCTAATTTAATAAAAACGAACACAGCGAAATGACTCGTAAAATATTTGATTTCTCTAATATTTCGGGCTCTGAAAGCATCAAGCAAGAAATTATTATTATTATTATTAGTATTATTATTATTATTAATATTATTATTATTATTATTATTATTATTTGGATGTATTTCATACAAAACTCGGTCAAAACCGGAGCTAAACATGTTGTACGGACTTACGTCAGTACTTCCATGTGTATCTATATTACAACCTACATTATTACTTGTCTTAACCCCTAACTAAAATAAGTCATTTATAATATAGTTTGTAGATGATGTTTCTTTCTGCTGGGTACGGTCGTGGGCCGATTTCTCGTCGCCATCCTAGCATTATTATAATTATTATTGTTATTATTATTATTATTATTATTATTATTATTATTATTATTATTATTATTATTATTATTATAATATTATTATTATTATTATATTTTATTATATTATTTATTATTTATTATTATTATTCGAAAGCATTCGAAAACATTAAAACCACAGTACATAGTGGATATGCTTGAAAATTTTGGTATTAGAGGTCAAACCTTAAAATGGTTCACTAGTTTTTAACAGATCGGAAACTCACAGTAAAAAATGGAGAATGCTTCAGTGAATATAGAGAGGTTGCGACGGAGTACCGCAAGGCTCTATCTTGGGGCCAATTTTGTCCCCTGATTTATTTTAACAATATGACTAAATGTGTAAAACACTGTATTTGTGTTCATGTATGCTGACGATACTGTTTTGTTATTTGCTCATAAGAACTTAAAAATGGCCGAATCTACTTTGCAGCGGGATTCACTCAATTATTAAGTGGACGCACGATTATAATCTCGTTATTAATGCTGACAAAACCAAGATTTTCTACATATGTGCTCACCTCTGAATCAAAACAGGCATCAACCTCTTAAAATAATATTCCATTCTTATGAGTGTTTGCATGATATCGTAAATGGAAAAAAACTGTGTACGGTGTAGTGTTGAAATTGAGTCTGTTGCCCAGCCATGGTCTATTTAGGTATCTTAATTGATAGATTCATGTCGTGGAGGCCGCATATTATCTCCTTATGCAAGCGTTTAAGATCCTGGGGCATTTCAATTATTCAAATTAAATTTGGGTTTACTTCCGTTTAAACTTTTAAGGGCAGTTTACCACTGGGATCGCCGATTTCAATCATTCTTAGGGCCCTCTTGGCCTGGGGCTTTGCATCTTTAAGCCACGTAAATTTAATAACCAAACCTTCAAAAACACAATGATTAGAACTATGACACCATGCTTTTTAAAAAGAAACCCAAAAGATATAACAGCATACAAATGAAATATCACTTTTGAAAACGAAACTGCCTGTATCATACCTATTTAAGTTAGATTTATTTTAAAATTTTATTTCAATAGACAATATGAAGCAAAGGGAAAATACGGGGATTACGCGGTCGAAATCAAGAGGAATTACTTTTCCCTAAATCAATAACAAATATGGAAAACGAACACTTTTTTTTTGGACACCTGCTATTTTCAACACCCCTACCTGGTCATCGCGTAATCTAGAAAAGATCTCAGCCATTAAATCGAATTAAAGTTTTATTTGCTCGATTGTTATGTGCAGTCTACAACACCTAATCATTCATCTCAATACCCAATTTGCTTTTAATTTTAATTTTTTATTGCAGTTGTTCAATTTTTCTATTTTCATAATGTATCCTGTTGTTTGCTTTAAGATTTGATTACGAATGACAAATCTGTTGTTTTTTTGTTTGTTTTTGGCGGAGTCTTTAATATTTTGAACTTGGTGCAAGTATGTAAATTTATTCATTTTAATACTGTGTTGTTTTTGTGTTACCTTAAGTATAATATTTATATTCAATATTCAAGTTTTGTTTTTTTTTTTAGTTTTGTTATACAGGACGGTGTTCCACTGAGTTTGTTCTATTTTTCTTTGTTATTGTTGTAATAACTTCGCCCAACACCGTAGTTGTATGAAATGTACACATTGTCCCTGGTTTAAACCACAGACAAGCCTTATTTTAAGGCTTTGTGGACCGAAGCATATAAAAAAGTACACATATGTAATTAATGAATTAATAAAAAAAAAAAATATTTATATTATTATTATTATTATTATTATTATTATTATATTATTTACTATTATTATTATTATTATTATTATTATTTATTATTATTATTATTATTATTATTATTATTTTTATTTTTATTATATTATTATTATTATTATTATTATTATTATTATTATTATTAAATTTTTATTTTTATTTTTATTATTATTATAATTAATTATTATTATTGAAGAGAAATTATAACATTGACGGGATGTTTCGTCGCGTCATGGTGGTGAATAATTTACATTATTCCTTACTTCCCGACGTAGCGTCGTCACTTTTGATGACATTTTCAAGGGACTGCCGCCGTTCTTTCGTTTGTTTGCCTCTGTTGCAAACGTTCACTTCTTGAAACTGCAAGGATAGCGGTGGACGGCGCTCTTTATTGTTGTTGTTGTTGTGGTGGTGGTGGTGGTGGTGGTGTAGGTTTGTCTTGTGGATGAAGATGATTTTGATGCTGTTGTTGATCCGGTGGTAGTTCTTGGTTTGGATGCATTTTCCCCGCTGAGAGGTGATTAATCAAATTAATGGCAGGAATCCACGAATCACTAAGTTTGTAACCATCTACATCTCCATTCACATAGTAAGGCGTTTTTGAAATTTCAATTGACTCCCTTATGAGCCTTGGCCAGAAAGCAGATTCTTGGCAAATAATTTTTGTTTTGTCAAAAATAATCTCATGTCTTGAATCAGCCATATATCTATGGCATGCTTAGCGATTACAGACAACTCGACGTGACCCTTGTTACAATGGTTTTTGTGTTCCTTTACCCGTGTTGCCACTGTACTTAAAGTCTGGCCTACATAGCTACAGCCACACTTGCAAGGGATTTTATAAACTCCACTACCGCCTAGATGTACTGGGTCCTTTGGCGATCTCAACATGGTAGAAATTTTATTTATAGGCTTTAAAAATGGTCTTGATGTCTAGCTTTCCAAGGTAACGTGCTATGCGATCTGTAGTAAATTTCACATATGGCAGGGAAGCGAGTTTCGGAGGATTTTCAGGTTTATCAATTAATTCTTTGTTTACCTCATTTCTGTTGAAAGCTCGCCGGATGTTGACCGCACTATAGCCATTGCTCTTCAAAACAGCTGTGAAGGCTTTCTTTTATTGTGGGAAGCTTTGCTCCTCTGATAACTGTTTTTCCCGGGAAACGAGAGAATTAATGATTGAATGCTTTTGAGATGGATGGTGGTGTGGAGTAGGCTGTAGATAGAGGTTTTTATGGGTAGGCTTTCGATAAAAAGCATGGCCCAACTTTACGCTGTCAAGTCTCGTAAGCATCACATCAAGAAACGGTAAACGTTTATCCACTTCTACTTCTATAGCGAATTGAATATTTGGATGAATACTATATAAATGATTATGAAATTCTCTTAATTCATCTGAAGTGCCTGGCCAAATGCAAACTATGTCATCTATATAACGTTTCCAGAAAACTGGTTTAATAACGGCCGTGCTCAGAGCTTTATTCTCGAGTTGGGTCTTGTAAATATTGTCGACCACTGGGCTAAGAGGACTGCCCATAGAAGCTCCGCTTGTTTGCTCGTACAACTCTCCCTCAAACGTGAAAAAAGTAGAATTAAGGCAATTCTTAGCCAGATTTACAATATGAGGTACCAAAGGCATGACATCATTCAATTTTGTTATTGCTTCCTCAGTCGGGATGTTTGTGAACAATGACACAACATCAAAACTTACTAACATGTGATTAGGCTTTATCATTCCTTTAAATTGATACGAGTTTTTTTTTTATATCAGACTCAGACTCGGGTACCAGTGGTTGAAGTTGTTTCGCCACATATGCAGCTAGAATCTCCGTAGGAAAGTCTATTGCACTAACGATTGGCATGATAGGTGTACCTTCTTTATGTATTTTTGGTAATCCATACAATCTTGGTGTATTAAAGTAATGCTTTTTGACTTTGTCATCTGAAGGGGATTTGTTTATGAGAGCAAACGTTTGTGTTTTGGGTCGAAAGCAGGACTGTGCGTTTTCAAATTTTGCGGCGACTACCTAAACTAAATCGTCCGGTATCGGTAGCTCTGTCAATACAGTTGCGTCTTCTCCCCTAGGGTCCTAGGCTACCAGCATTACCAGGAAGCCAAGTCTTGCGAGTTGATTGTTGAGACTGAGACCACTGCCTCCTAGAGGTTCGTCGTGGCTCCTCGTTAGCCACGACGAACATCTAGGAGGCAGTGGTTGAGACCACTCGCCAATGACGTACATAAGCTTTGCGTAGCAAAGCGCTAGACGCTCAGTCTCCTATCCTTCCAACCGAGCGCTAGCATGGACGTTAGAAGCCATCATGATCAGGGAAAAATCATTTCACTGCAACATAGATACTTCATCTAGTTGAATGAACTAAGATGCAGTGGATTATTTGATCGACGCGGGATAAGAAAATACGTAAACAGATGGCGGACATTTTAAATTTTGCGTCTATGTGTAAAACGAGAAAAGTTGTCATAACTCTCATAAAACAAATCAGAAAACGTCCAGGACCTAGGCCATGATGATTGTAGAAAATTATTTATAATACTAGGAAAACGCTTAAGTCCGCCGCGTTGTTGGATGAGCGTAATGGTGCATGAGCTGCCATGTGTTATGCGAATTTCTGTTGTTCTGTGGCAAATCATTACTTAGTTGAAATTTTTTTAAATTAAATTAAATTAAATTAAAAATTAACTTTTTTTTTAATTTTTTTATTAATCGTAATTGTTAAAAAAATCGTAAATTGCGATTTTCATAGAAATAATTCTCGATTGCGCTCAAATTTTACACTAATATATTAATTTCTAAAATAAAGGTTCTGCGAAAAAATGATTACGATCGGATAAAGCATGTAGGTGTTTTAAGTCAAAGAGTGTTAAAAAAGAAAAAACCTGTAAAATTTCGATTTTTATGATAAATATTTTTTCAATTGCGTCAAATTTCACAAAAATATCTAAATTTTAAAATAAAGGTTCTGTGCAAAAATCATTAAAATCGGATAAGCATGTAGGTGTTAAAGTCGAAGAAATTTTTTAAAAATTGAAAAAAATCGTAAATTGCGATTTCATGAGAAAAAAATTTCCGATTGCGCTCAAAAACGTGGCAGTTCTAAGTTCAGAGATTCGAAGGCCTCCATAAAATTTCATCGCAATCGGATCATCGGTTTAGCCGGAATCGTGTGGACAAACACGACAAAAATACAAAAAAAAAGAAAGAAATAAAAAAAAAAAAAAAAAAAAAACATATCGGATTTTTTTCTCCAGTGTAGTGAAATAGAATCTTCGCTTCGCTCGCTACGCTCGCTACGCTCATCCAACAACAGTGTAGGCCTAAAGTTCCATTAGGCTATAGGACTACATTCAATTAATGCTAACATAACACGTTTGACAAGCCCTAGGCCTCTCCTAGGCAACCCTAGACCTGCACGACCTTGTTCAGACACACATCCCGCACAAATAACTAGTTTTGATTACTAAAAGCCTAATGCAGATAAACAATAGTATGATAATCCACCAACTTGAATTGCTTTATTCGGAAATTGGAGTAACTGAGAGATTTGCGGAAGAAAAACTGTTTTTCTTCAATAATACCGAGAAATCGCCATCTTGTGGTTTGGTTTTACACCGCTTGTTAACACAAAGGCTCCTAAATTTAAAGGTACGATACATTTAGATGGCGGTTGGTTTTTCCCTGATCATGATGGCTCCAACATCCACGCTCCCCACGGCCCTACTGTGTGTCTAGCGCTTAGCTTATATTACGTCATTGCCACTCGCCTCCGTTCAGAGTCGTGTTATTGTTTAAAGTCCTTCAAACTCTCCAAATCGGTAGTCTTGGGAACAAGTCCACGAGTCGCACGGTGACTTGGAACGAATGTTTTTTCACGTTTCAAACCACGAGATATTTGGTGGCGAGTTGGATGATTTCACGCGACTTAACTACCACATCGAAAGTTTTCAATGACAAAAAAAACTAGGAAAAACGCTTAAGTCCCGCCGCGTTGTTGGATGAGCGTAATTGGTGCATTGAGCTGCCATGTGTTATGCGAATTTTCTGTTGTTCTGTGGAAAAATCATTACTAAGTTGAATTTTTTTTTAATTTAATTAAATTAAATTAAATTAAATTAAAAATAACTTTAATTTTTTAATTTATTAATCGTAGGCCCTAATTGTTAAAAAAGATCGTAAAATTGCGATTTTTATAAGAAATAATTCCTCGATTGCGCTCAAATTTAACACTAATATATGAATTCATAAAATTAAGGTTCTGCGAAAAAATCATTACAATCGGATAAAGCATGTAGGTGTTATAAGTCAAAGAAATTTTTTAAAAATCGAAAAAAAAAAATGGTAAAATTGTGATTTTCATGAGAAATAATTTTCCTAATGCGCTCAAAAACGTGGCAGTTCTAAGTTCAGAGATTTCGAAGGCCTCCATAAAATTTCATCGCAATTAGAGTATCGGTTTAGCCGGAATCGTGCGGACAAACAGACAAAAATACAAAAAGAAAAAAAAAAAAAAAAAACATCCGGATTTTTTCTCCAATGTAGTAGAATGGAATCTTCGCTTCGCTCGCTACGCTCGCTACGCTCATCCAATAATTATAATGTACATCTCATGTATAGAGACGTAAATTACACTCTAGAAATATCGGCAGAAGGATTTAAAGCTATTGAAAGTTTCCTGATTTACGCTCGCCGCAAGTTAGCGTGCCTCTGCATAAGTATCGCTGGAAACCGAGCGCTCTCCGGAGTCGTGTTGGCTGACGCGCTTATTTTGAATGCGAGAGGTCGCCGGTTCGAGACCCGTCTGGGAAAACCTTTTTAAATTTTTTTTACTCATCACATTATTATTATTCACTCGTAATTTATGACAGAAACAATTACTATGACTTTCCGGTGCAAATTACTCTAATGGCGAAGGCCTTCTCGCATTCCAAAGTTGTGTTGAGCCCATAGATAATCACAGAAGTTGTAACGTGGATAATTGTGTACTTCTATCACGCCAATTAAAAATATATTTGCACTATTTGATTGCGCTAAACATAAGGAACACTTTGGGATTACAGTTCTTTGCGACTTTCTTTGCCCCGAACATAGTATTGAGGTTTGCGGCAACTTCAGGGGCGTCTTTGTACCTAGGAGGCCCACTATAGGCACGGGTCCAGGGGCGGCAGCTATTGGGGGGCGGCACAAGAACGAAACACAATAACAATGTTAGTTTAATTTATTGTATTATTTATTTTTATTATATCGCATTATGAAATTTTAGATTTTAAAACGTGTTTTGAAGCTATTAAAAGTTGACAATTTGCAAAAAAATCGCCTTCGGCGACCGGTCCTTCGTACAGCTACAGCTTTAGTCGGGGCCTACATGGTTGGCTTGGTCGCTTTGGTTTACTGTTTCTCACTGAAAATCAGTTATATGACTGAGTGGGTAGACTTTAAATACGAATTTATTTATTTATTTATTTAGCCTTCTTATCCCGATCCCGTAATCAAAGGGTTCGTAAAGTAAGACTCGCGTGTTTTACTGTGGTGCAAGCTGCTGCATGCAGCATCTGAGACAGACAACTTTATTGCAGAGTAGAAGAAAATTTAAATTTAAAACCGTTACCTAAACCTTTTAGTAGTGATTTGCGTGGTGGTGGTGGTGGTGGGGGGGGAGAGGGCGTCAAAATTTAATTGCCTAGGGGCGGCTCACTACCTAAATACGGCATATTTCTTTCGGGATGTAGCTTTACGATGATGTTATATACACAAGAACACCGATAAAAAAATAACAATGCAATATTATTACTAAATAAATTGCGTGCTTATGTACACAAGTATAATTTCAATTGGAAATATTTTGCATTTATGATTTTAAATTGTGGGTCATATGCCAGTGCTATTCAAAGTCCAACAATGACACACAAAAACATCAGTCGCTTTCGGAGAAAATAAGTCTGGTGTGACAAAAAACAAATTTTAATACATGTTTTTTTTTACAACGTACAGCACTAAACAGTAAACACAAATACATAGATAATATGCAGCTTTCTAAACTCTACCAAGTTTTGTTGGTTTATGTGATTTCATAAATTGTATTATATTTAATAAATAAATGAAGTTATATCTCAAATGTGACACGAAAGTAGGTATGCCGAACTGGACGTCTTGCTGCTACGATAATTAAATATTATGCTAATTTTAGCATAATTTTCATTCAGTATCACCCTCCATACCTCTTCCTCGCGTGTACGATTGTGCACTACACACTACACGCATGGGCGCATAGCTGAGCTGGTGACTCATCGCACAAGCACAGCTAGAAAAGGATTCTCGCATGCAGGACGTGCAACAAATCAAACCTCATGGTCAAGGGCTTATCCACATGTATTTAAGGTTAGCCATAAATCAAATTGCAATCATCATAAATAATCATGCTACAAAACATTTCAATGAAAAAATCGGTTAGTGTTACAAGCAATGTCGATGCGATAAAATTTGGCTAACCACTACTAGTAGGTAAAATGGACCAAAATGTTGGCACAAAAAATTAGCGTTGATGTAAAGGTTTGTCGTTTATTCGCATACACTATGTCTGCGAACGAACAGACCTGTTGACGAATGAATCGACTGCATCACTGTGTCAACATAATGTAGGCCTAAAGTAGATTACGTTGTTTTCTTTTCTTTGTTTTTTTCTTGGGGGACGTTCCTTTTCTCTTCAATGCGATTTGATTTTTTTTTAAAGCTTTTTCTCCTTATTTTGAGCATTTTTTTTCCTTTGCGCAAGGATATAAATGGATTGGTATTCCATGAACGACGTTGGCGAGGATCAACCAATCAGGCAATACGGAATCATGTTAAACTTTAAGTTCCCACTCACTCCATTCCAAAATGCGTCGTCCTTCATTCTTTATTTTCATACCAGGAAGTCCATACTCCATACAGAGCTATTTGTTTGTGACGTAAGTCCCCTTTGTATGAAAGAAATGTGTGTTTTTACTGTTGTTACTTTTCCTGTTTTTGTCGAAATTCCAGAACGTTATTTTCCCTTTTATACTTCCCGGGAGTCACATTTTTTGCTGAATAAGGCTTGATTTCACAAGACATCATCCCGATAACCGTGGGTGTGGCACCAAGGAACGGAATAGGACAAAATAGCCCCATTTGTCCACAGTAATCCAAGTAGGCCTCATTTCCTTGATAGCATCATCTTATTCCTTCCCGTAGTCATTGCTTTCCCGAATGCAACTCCCCACTGTAAAAATTTGTTTAATAGTATTTTGCAACTAGTCGTTCGCGGAAGGTTGCAAACTTCCAAAACATTGACGTGGAGTGACGGCGCCCTGACCAGCGCACTGTTACTTGGAACGTACTCTTCCGCTGCGGCCCTTCCGGCGTTTTTTCCTTTGAAAACTCTTCACACTCCTTTGAAAAGAGCTTACTGGATGTCAGGGTTCCAGCGTTCGCCATACTTGTAGGGCTGACTTTGCTTATCTAAAATAGCTTTCGTCAGGCCAATTCTTTTCACTATTGAAGTGATGCTCTCCTTCTGCGAAGCTCCATTCGTTTGCTGTAGTACCGGCTGTTCCAACTGTGTGGACTATACATGGAGAATGTTGTTTTGAAAAAAGAAGCATAGTTCTAGCAGGAATAGACCTTTGAGGCTAAATTTCTGTCATCAGCCTCCTTAGGCTGTGCCGCAACCGTTTCTTCACGAGCGACTCCGCGTCTTTCAATCTTTGGGCCAACTTTTTAAGTTTCTCAACGGTTCTCAGCGTTTGGCCATACGGTCGAGAGCCTTGTAAATACTTATCAATTCTCGATAAAGCTGGTATTCGATTACTCTTTTCGTCCAGTACAAAGTAGTCGGAGCAATTGATGATGCCGAACACGTGAGAGGCTGTAGCAATGTCTTCGAATTATTTATCTTTATGTTTTGAGATTGGATCTTATAAGTTACCCCTTGTCACGCCTTGCGTGTTTAATTTTGCTCTGAGAGCTTGCTAAAGTTTTTCAGGCGCGTCCATTGCGATGTGCGAAGTTTTTCACATAATTACGATAAGTGATTCTAATTCAATTTTCTACTGTATCAATAGGTCCAGTTCTAAAAATTCGAAAATGTGTCTCCGCGCGAATCTTTTGCATAGCGCAGCCATAATTTTTCACTTCGAAATTCTAACTTGCTCCTACTAGAAATTCACTGTCCAATTTTTGTAAAATATTTCGGCTGGTGGTATTGCCTTGTTGAAGTTTATAAACGATGCAAATTTGTTTTTAGCATGAAAGCACTTTTGAGTGTAGTACCCACAATCGCCGCTGTAAAATAAACAAAACTAGTTACTCGACCGAAAAACCATTTCGCAACTAATGTTTCAATAGGGATAAATTAATACCAAACTTTGAAACAATGTAAAAATAACAGTCTTGTATGTAAGTCACTAAAAAAAACAATCAAAACAATCTAAATTTTTTGATTTTTAGGATTTCGGATTCTTGCAAAATCATCATAAATTGGTGAATTTGAAAATTTTTTACTAATGGAAAATGTGCGTCATATCCTGTAAAATCCAAAAACAAAGATGCAGAGTTCCCCAAAATAATTCAAATATATATAGGGAACTCTAGGTTATAATACCTCATTAGCTAGTATCTACTCTTCTATATCTAATTTTTATGTTTAATTTGCATAAGACACCATATTTACAACCCTAACCCGTCGGCTGTTATAAAAAACAATTGAAGTGTGAATTAATTTATATTTATTTTATAATCATAGCTCTAGATCAAAAAAGTTTTGATTGATTTGTATACCCATAATAGTGAATGTGTTCGTTTCCCCTCCAGAAAGTCGTTGTAATTCTGCGTACGACGCTACTCCAACACCCGTCGCCCACGGTAACACCCCGGCCTTCACTATCGACCTCTTTCAAGTAGACGAACCTCTCGGCAACGGCGTCCTCATGTTTAAGGGCCGTTTTCTCCACCTTCGGCGACTATCGTGGTTTTGTGTATGCGACGACATGGCTTGGGGCTTTGAGGCAGACGAAAAACTCTTCTAGTTGAGCTGGCTATACCTTTTATGCCATGCACTGTGCGGTGTTTACGTCTAATATCTTTTGCCGGGTATACACCAACGCAACACATTCGACACGTAACTAAAATTTTGAAACACCTGCTTCCAAAATCTCCATGTCGAATGGAACAACTGTCAGTTGGTGAGTGATTATTTTCCTTGAATTTTTAAAAATATTAATGTCAACAATCGCCGGACCGCAGATTCTAAATTCGTTATTTTACAGGTTTCGTCTCAACAAAAGTTCGTTCGGGATGTCGTCTTTTGGTTTGGAATCTCCCCGGTCATAGGGTACGGTCTTCGTGGATGGGATGTCACCTCTCGGTATAGGTTACGTCTTCTGGGCCCTGGATGCACTTCGGTCATAGGGTACGGTCACTGTGGCTCATGGGATGTCACTTTTGTCATAGGTACGGTTTCTGTGGTATGATGTCACCTCTCCGGTCATAGAGTTACGGTTCTCTTTGGCTCATGGGATGCCCTTCGTCATAGGGTCGTTTTCTGGGGATGTCACCTCTCTGGTCATGGTGGCTCTGGGATGGGTTCCCTCTCGTCATGGGTCGGTCTTCTGGTCATGGGAGGTCCCCTCTCGGTCATAGGGACGCTCGGTCTTGGAGTCAGGTCTCCGGTCATAGGGGTACGGTCTTCGGGTCAGGTGTCACCTCTCGGTCATAGGGTACGGTCTTCTGTGGCTCATGGGATGTCACCTCTCGGTCATAGGTACGGACTCTCTCTGGTCATAGATACTCTCGTCATAAGTTATCTCATCACGAATTGTGGCTTCATCGTGACCTCGTAGCTGACTGAGTGGTAGCGGTATTGTTTGAATCTTTTTCGTCCAGAACACTGAAATATTGTAAATGTAACTTAGGACAAGTGAAAGTTGTATCTTTATTTTCATACAGATAAAGAGATTGTTCGCCAAAGGTTCGTCCCAAAATATTGTTTTGATTAACTAATAAGATAACTAATAGGTAATTATTTATTTGTTATGCATTACAATGGTAATTATTGTAATTATTTGTTTGTTGTTTGGGAGAAGCATAGCATATAGCTTATGAAGTTTCACTCTAAACAATGAAACAGTTTATGTTGATAACCATTAGCCACCACAGGCGAAACATGCAACGAAATGGTCAAAAGTATGGTAACCAAATTGAAAGAATAGAAATACCCGCCACCCTCATCTTGGAGTAAAAGCATGCCGCGTATAGATACGTGCATGGGAAAGAATACCACATAATGTATGTATAAATCAGTAATCATTGTCTCGCAAAGCAAACATGATCTTGTGAGACTGAGGAATGGTCACGACTGCAGCGCGAGAAGGATGGGAGCGCACACGCAGAATCAGCTAACCAATAAAAATATACTCGTGAATACAGACATTTTAAAATACAAAAACTTGCAAATCAAATTCGTATTTTGGAATAGAGAGAACTCAAAACAGATTTGAACGTGTTTTGCAGATCACTTTTACATTACAGTTACGTACATACATACACTACATATAGTTATATTACACATCTGCACGTACATAAAAATAACCCAGTGTTCTTCGTAGTATTTAGAATGGAACATGAAAAAAAACACTGCAGGGCACACACAAAGCGAGTTTGATTCGGCGATGGTGCTTTCATTTTCCCCCCTCTTACTTTGTTTTTTGTCGTTGCAACGTTTAATTGCTGGAAATTAAATTATTCGTTATTATTGGTATCATCATTAAGTTTTTAATTTGATTATGATGATAAAATTGCATGATGATGACTATTTTAATAACACTTGAAGCTATTATTGCTAGTTTTCTTAACATTATAAATTAATTTTACTTGGGCCCCTCGTCGTAATTATTATAGCAATCGACATGTCTCGTGAGTTGCATGCCTAGTACCCACCCTCTCGAAAGCAAGAGCTTCTCAACCACTGTGTCGCGATCAGTTGTGAGGTGTGCGCAAGTATTTTGTTATTAATTTTATCGTTATATTGTAGTCTATTCAAGTACGCAAGTCGCCACTAAACATGAACG
Organism: Sweltsa coloradensis; assembly: GCA_024449915.1. Classification (NCBI taxonomy): domain Eukaryota; kingdom Metazoa; phylum Arthropoda; class Insecta; order Plecoptera; family Chloroperlidae; genus Sweltsa; species Sweltsa coloradensis. Next base: position 15,528 of record JAMZAV010002744.1, read on the forward strand.
CTATATACGCAAAGTTCTAGGGGTGAATTGAAAGTAAGTGACAGCTAGGGGTGTGCGAGTACCCGAAATTTTGACTTATGTCTTATATTTGGTAAGCATTTAAAAAACACGATTTTGGTGGAGGTGCCGGGTAGCCTAGAGAAAATTTGGCCCAATTCGTACAAATGGTGGAGGTGCCGGGTCGCGCGAGTGTCATAAAACAATAAATCAAGATGATAAGTCAATTTTACAGTTACAATGAATGCCGCAAGTAAGTTGGAAATAAAATCCAAAGGTCAGTTCAAGAATGATATAATTCAACACTTGACCTGCCTTCAGGAGGGTTTGAAGAAATACTTTTCTTCTATTTCAAGAAAGGGAATAGAATGGGTCATCTCTCCAACTTACTTGCGGCATTGCAACTGTAAAATTGACATATTATCACCTTCCTTCATTGCTTATGTTCATAGTACTTTTTTTTCTTTCGAAAAACAAGATTGGTAAGGTAGCATCAAAAATGCATAGCGATATTTACGTTTTCTGACACGCGCGCGACCCGGCACCTCCACCAAAATCGTGTTTTTTAAATGCTTACCAAATATTAGACTCAAGTCAAAATTTCGGGTACTCGCACACCCCTAGCTGTCACTTACTTTCAATTCACCCCTAAAACTTTGGCGGTATATAGCGTTCATGTTAGTGGCGACTTGCGTACATGAATAGACTTCAATATAACAATTATACTTGCGACACACCTCACAATTGATCGCGACACAGTGGTTGAGAACCGCTGGCCTAGGACAATCATACTATTGTTTTTTATCTGCATTAGGCTTTTAGTAATCAAAAATAGTTATTTGTGTTTGAGTGTCTGAACAAGGTCGTGAAGACCTAGGGTTGGCTAGGAGAGGCCTAGGACTTGTCAAACGTGATTTGTATTCATATTTCTAGTCCTATAGCCTAAGAGAACTTAAGACCTACACAGTTGTATTATCAATTTTCTACGTCTGGGCCTAGGCCCGGGACTTTTTTGATGACAACTTGTCTCGTTTTACGCATAGAAGCAAAATTCAAAATATAGTTCATCTGTTTACGTATTTTCTTATTCTTGGGCGAGGCGGGATAAATTCGTAAATTCGATTTGGAGCGTGCTTATACCATGGATTTACAAGGCGCATGGATATGCATCTCTTGGTTTATTGGTTTACTGTGAAACTAGCCCCGAAAAACAAAAACTTGTGTAACATTGTCGCCATTTTTGCCTGTTTACACAATTATTTACATTTTGAAGTGCAAAAATGGCCGCCAATAGGCCTAAACAGGAAACGAGAATCTCAGACGCACCGCCCCATAATGTTGCAGGTCCAGGAACGCCAGTTACTATTTGGATGAGCGTAGCGAGCGAAGCGAAGATTCCATTCTACTACACTGGAGAAAAAAATCCGGAATGTTTTTTTTTCTTTCTTTCTTTCTTTTTTTTTTGTGTGTGTCTGTGAACACGATTCCGGCTAAACCGATACTCTGATTGCGATGAAATTTTATGGAGGCCTTTGAAATCTCTAAACTTAGAACTGCACCGTAGGAAAAATCGTTCAAAAAATTATTTCTCTTGAAAATCGCAATTTTACGATTTTTTTCGTTTTTCTTTTTTGTTTTGTTTGTATTTTGTGTGTTTGTTAACACGATTCCGGCTAAACCAATACTCCAATTGCGATTGAATTGTCTGGAGACCTTTGAAATCTTTGAACTTAGAACTGCCATCATTTTGAGCGATATTAAAAAATTATTTCTCATGAAAATCTCAATTTTACGATTTTTTTTTGTTTTTCTTGTTTTTTCCGTTTGTATTTCGTGGTTTGTTAACACGATTCGGCTAAACGATACTCCAATTGCAATGAAATTTTCTGAAGAGCTTCAAAATATTTGAACTTAGACCTGCCACGTTTTGGGTACAATCGCAGAAATATTTCTCATGAATATCGTACTTTTACGATTTTTTTCGATTTTAGTGCGATATTTTCGTGACATTTGGGCCGATTCTGACCAAACAGCTGGGGCTACAACGTTCATATTTCACATGGACATTTAAGTAATGGTGATGTATTGCTTTTTTGAAAGAAAAAGTTGAAAAAAATAGCCAGAATCCATAGAAATAAGGTTTTAATATGAGGTTTTTCGAGGTTTATAATAACAATTAACAAGTAACAATAGAAACTTGAAAACAATCACCTACAATGCATTCACAAAGCACTTGCAAAGGAAAAGTGGTCCCACGCAAACTAAAAACTTACAAAAACGCTCATCCATCAACGCGGCGGGACTTTAGCGTTTTCCTAGTATAAGTCCATGCTTATACCACCTAACTCTGCCTCTCCCGGGATAAAAATGTTCATGAATCGGGGGCCTGGGGCCCTGGAGATGGTAGTATGAATTAACTTACGTCTTTGATGCTCGCCAGTTACAAAGGTTTGCCCCTTGGTTTGTCTTGCGATGTCTTAAAGGCTGCATGTTCTTTTTCTTCCCATAACGAAAGTCTAAACGCGGGTCACTCATTACTCAGATTAATATGAGGGGTTGATTTCAAAAACAGCCTATGTCCAAAAAGCACATTTTGCAGGAGATCAATTAAACTTCATACCATCCGTAAAAGTTGTATTAAATTTCCAATTTTTGGTTTTAACTGTGTATCTTGATAATAGTTTTTATTTCTGCTATGACATTTTGCCATAGTACTTCCCAGAAAGACAAAATTAAAAAAAAACGTTTGGACATTGGTTGTTTTTGTAGAATATTTTGAAAATGTATACATTTTTGTTGAGGTTATTTTCCAGAAAGTTCAAAACGATATTATATATGATATATCTATAGTTCCAACATAACAGCTGGATAGCTGTCACCTACTTAAACCACCTTTAATGCCGAAAATAAAATTAAAAAATAATGGACATTGGTTGTTTTTGTGAGAAATCTGTTGTTTTTCAAGCTTAAACGTGTGACATAGGTTGTTTTTGCCAGAACTTTTATTTTAGTACTATTCCCAGTGAAAATACGAATTTTTTGATGGTATGGGCTCGAAATCGGTAATTTTGGACATTGGCTGTTTTTGCAAACAACCCCTCAATTTGTACTCGAAAACCATGACGTGTCTGTAGACATCCACATTCAAAGATGTCATAAGGAAGTATGCAACCGCCTTAGTTATTTTCTTCTTCTCAACTTTACAAGGCCATGGGACTCTTTGATGTAGAAATTATTATTGGATAATTTGAGTTAATTTCTCTTTGTTTACCAAGCATCGTAAACGTTAATCAATACAAATTTTATTCTTCACTACATTGTATCATGTGATGATAAATTATGGCAACATAATTACTTAGTTCATTTCTCATGATACATCAAGCAAGCGGTGGATGCACTGCTTTTCAAAACAGATTTTCTAGAAACAAAAGCTACCTTCTTTTGTTTATTTTGTTTACAATCTGTACCTAGTTGCCAAGATACAATGCTTTTTATTAAATTTGCTATGGTTACTGTCGTCATGTTACGAAAATTATATGAACATAAAAACAAAGTGTCAGTGGTAGGGGTCACTGGTAGGGCTCGACATTTGCGCTTGACGGGGTAGGCCCTACCTCACGATGGCGATATCAGACCATGGAGTTGGATGATAAGGAGGTCTAGCTCAAATGGAACAGCACGTCCACGATCGTGTTTGTTTGTTTAAGCCTATTCGCCATTTTGATTGTTATAACCACTACTAGCAGGTTAAACTTTGCTACAATGAACTGTGGTAGGCCCTAGGTTACCTTGGTTACCAAAGTAAACAATCAAAATGTCTGCCAATTTGTAGTGCTAACTTGTACACCGCCAACCACACACCTGCGCCTCCAGTACGCCAGTACTATTTATAACTCCATGATCATACTATGATGACGTCAAAGCTGCCGTTATCGGCTTTCGTACATGCGATCCCAGGGTCCACTAGATACTTATGCTAAGCTGCTGTAAGCTGGGTCTTCTCACCTGATGTAAACCGGATGTAAACAAACCGCCATCTTATATCCCTGCGTGTGTTTTAAAAATAATCTGGAGCGCTCCGAACACGCTCTGTAATATTATCCGTAGCAGAATGTGATATTTTTTTGTTTTGTTTTGACAGATCATGGACAGAAAAGATTGGGCATTGTGGATTATTATCAATATTATCATTGATATTAGGCCTACCTTTGTGTCTAAAATGTAGTTACAACTCCACGATAAAAGATTGTATGTGCATAAGCCTAGGCTAGGCCCTCGTTTTTGTGTGGTTTTTTCATAGACAATGCCTAGACCTTGTAGAAGTCGTCGTAGGCCTAGAGCTTAGGTCTCGCGTTCTTAGGCCTAGGGCTTGGCCCTAGAAATATCAGATTCAAGTTCAAGTTTGCCTCATGAGGTTTTGGTTTATAGGCCTACATGGTGCAAGTAGGCCTATGGCTTGGACTCATCTTTATCTTACCAACCACATCATCAATGCTAATAGGCATTATGCCTACCGGTATCTGGACAGTTTGCCTCGGGTCCTAATATCCATTATGCAAATGAAAATTGACATATGAAGTTGAAAGATATGAAAATTATTTACATCATAATGTTACCTGCCAACATAAGAATCAAAGATTATATAAAATAAATAATAATAATAAACAAATAATTTATGATAATAAACTTATGATTGAAGCTTATTACGTGAGTACACACTTCTTATTATCCTTATCTATATCCTACATAACAATGTAGATAAAATATGTAACATGGTGGCAAGCGTCGGGATAAGAATAAAACCAGTGCTCACGGGATTTTAATAAAAACATGTCAACCTAACCTCAAGTAAAAACGTGCTCCTGTCAAAACAGTAAAGGCCTAGCTTAATAAATAAGAAAAACAAGCATGGAATTTCGTCCCCCTCAGGAACTCTCGTTCATAGGAAACATAGCAGAGAATTGGAAGAGGTGGAAGCAGAAGTACGAAATTTATATGCAGGCCTCTGAAAAAACAGATAAATCGTCCAAACTTCAGGTTTCGATTTTATTAAATCTAATAGGGGATGAAGCACTAGGCGTGTACAATACATTCACCTATGCAGACCCTACAGACAAAGAAAAGATAGATATTGTACTTCAAAAATTTGAGGACTTTTGCAAGCCAAGAAAAAATATTGTTTTTGACAGGTACAAATTTTTCTCTAGGGCTCAAGGTCCACTGAAACAGTTGATGCATTTGTGACAGAATTAAAACATCTGGCATCGACCTGTGAATTTGAATCCCAAACTGAAAGCCTAATCAGAGATAGAATAGTGCTAGGGATATTGGACAAAGCTGTCCAGGAAAGGTTACTGAGAGAACCTGACCTAGGCCTAGAAAAAGCCATTAACTTTTGTAGAGCAAATGAAACAAGTAAAGCACAAATGAAAGAGTTGCAGGGGGAAACTACAATGCAATTCAAAAGAAGAAGGTAGCCCTACAACCCTCAAAATACAAAACCAAATTCAAAAATCATAGTACCACTAAGATACAGCAAAACTTGACATAAAAGAGAAGAAGACATGCTATAGGTGTGGGAAAATACACAAATTTAAAGAGTGTCCTGCCTATGGTAAAACTTGTTCAAAATGCGATAGGCCTAACCATTTCTCAAAAATGTGTAAAATGCAACGTGTCCAATCCGTGGAACAAAACCAAACTTCAGAAGAAGACGAAGAATTTGTCTTGGAAATTAAAGAACATGGTCCTACCAACCCTCAAGTGAATAATATTGAGTGGAGAGAAACAATTAAGATTCAAGGTGTAGACATATCTTTTAAATTAGATACCGGTTCGGAAGTCAACATAATTCCGGACGATTGTCTAAAAGTATGTCAAAACAACCAAAACTACACAGTGCAACTAGAACCATAACATCCTATACAAGCCATAAAATAGCAGTGAAGGGAGTGACAAAGTTCATGTGTAAAACCAAACAAGGGGAAGCAGAGATAGAATTCTACATCTCAGAAGGAAAAACCCAACCAATTCTTGGTATTACTGCATTAGAAAAGTTAGGACTTGTGGCTAGAATACACACTACAAGTGCAACAGGAGAAGTCTCCAACATGCAGGGTAGAAACAAATGCCATGAAGATAGTAAACAACTATGAAAATGTTTTCAATGGTTTAGGTAAACTAAAAAAAGAATACAAAATAAAGCTGAGTGAAGATGCACAACCTAAAATAGTGGCAGCAAGAAAAATACCTTTATCTATTAAAGATAAGGTAATAAAAGAACCTGAGATTCTCAAGAGAAAAGTTAAAAATAGCAGTGACTGAAGTAGACTACATTGGTCACACAATAAATGAACATGGAATAGCAGTAGACTATAAGAAAGTCCAGGCTATTTCCTGTTTTGCAACACCTAAAACTAAACAAGAACTGCAACGTTTTCTCGGTATGATAACTTACCTGACACCGTTTATTTCCAAACATGTCAGAAAAGACTAGTCCTCTACGGCGTCTTCTAAGCATGAAGAATGAATGGGTGTGGGAAGCACCAGAACATAATTAATTATGAATATTTATGTAATTAAAAATTAATTTATGGTAATTTATGCTCTTAAAAACATCTTCCGTACTCACGGTATACCCCGGGAATTATTTTCGGATAATGGGACCCCCCTTTTGAATCAACAGAATACGACAAGTTTCTGAAAGATTATGATATACAGAAAGTAACGTCAAGCCCTCTGTACCCCAAATCCAACGGGATGGTAGAACGAGCAATTCAAACAGTTGAAGCCTTATTAGTAAAAGCGTACAAATCAAATGAAGATCTACACCTGGCAATATTGGAATACAACAACACCCCGAAAGCAAATCTTCCAGCACCATCAGAATTACTAATGGGTCGACGTCTCAGAACAACTGTAACAGCTACTACAAAAACATTGATGCCAAAATTCAAAACTAACAAAACCCTTCAAATCCTAAAAGAAAACCAGAACAAGCAAAAGAAGAACTCTGATGCAAAATCCAAACAACTTAAACCTTTGAAGAACGGTCAAGATATAATAATTCAAAAAGCAACAAGGAAATGGATACCAGGTCAAGTAATCGAAAGGGATAAACCCAAATTCGTATCGAGTAAAGACAACAGAAGGAAGCACACTACGTCGGAACCGCATTCATCTCCGTCCAAGAAACACTCCAGAAGTACCGGTATGCCCACATCCTCCTACTCCTTTACTTTTTCAACCAAATCCTGTAAGAATGAAACTCCAGAAATTGAACCCTTCAGACTTACCTCACCAAAAAAAATCACATACCAATTCCTGTACTGAACCGTTCTGAAGTAACTTTACAGAAGAATCCTCCAGCTAGCAGCCCGCAGGATGTCAGAGCTGACCGAAACACCACAAGAAGTGGACGAGTAGTCAAGGTTCCACTCCGTTTCCAAGAGGAATGACAAGTTACAAGATGAGAAGATCAGTTAAGAGTTAAAAGTCACATCAATAATCATATATATAATTAAGTATTTAGTAACGATTAATAATTTTGTTAGTAGTAGTTATTCTTTATTGTAGCAGTTGGCTATTTTCAACATAATAACAGTAATAATAACAGATTTGAATCTAGATAATTTCATTACTAGTTAAAATAATATGACAATAATTAACCTTTAAAAAAAAAAAAAAAAAAAGGGGCATGTCACATATGTGCACTCTCTAAAGTGTTGGTCAACCTGCGAAAGTAAGTTAATATGTTCTCAGAGTTGTGGCGCGACAGTTGGCACCACTTGACTAGAGCCTAGGATATAAAATGTCTAACTTGAATATAAAGTGATAATAAACTTATGATTGAAGCTTATTACGTGAGTACACACTTCTTATTATCCTTATCTATATCCTACATAACAATGTAGATAAAATATGTAACAGGTGGTAGCCTATTTATGTATTTATTGCATTCAAATGTACAACCGACTTTTGATATTGACGTCCAGCTGCAGTCGGCTATTTGTTTACAAAATCTCTGTAAGGTCCATTGGATAATGTGTTCGCGCACTCAGTAGACACATTATCAAGCAGGCCTTGACTTAGGGAACTAAGATGGCGCTTATACATTGTGGAAGTACAAGCGAAGACCCACCTTACAGCAGCTGTTAGGTATCTAGTGGACCTTGATGCGATCCTAACGCACAGACGCGGAACTCTGTGCAGCCATCAAATCCCATTTTGGGCCTACTTCTGAGCCGTTTTGTGTAACTTTTACTGATGTAATTTAACGATTATGACCATAATTATGGTTCAAACAATATCAAATTGGCTTGTTCACTGCGACTTTAACTCACCACGCTGCGCTATTGTACCAAATACCGTAATATTACACTACGTTTAATACAGGAAAGATGGCTGTGTTTCCATTGTTGTGGCAGGAGACAATTTGGATCAGCGCCCCTGGCGGCATTGGCGTTACATTGGGCGCGAAATTCAAATACTGGAGTTAGCGCATAGATTATTTTACCGGGTCGGGTTTGAGTGTAATTTTCCAATTGGACAATTATGTTACACGACAAAACAAGGGCAAGATGCCCCTGGGTAGGCTAATACATAATATTACTATCGAAAACACTTAAACTCAAGACTATTTTAGTCGCCACTTCACTTCTTGCACCTGAGTGAAGTAATCACAACACTAAGGTTATTAGTGCCCTATGGTTATTTTTTTTTTAAAGATTGGGGCGAAAGGGGAAACGCGGTGGTACACGGTGAGGGTAGGCCTGTGCTGTTCAGAAACAGACAGGGGGGAGGTTGGCGGGTTAGGGGCTGGTGGGTTGTGACGAAATCAGGCCTGGGGCTGGCACGGGGAGGGGTTGTTGGGGGTTGCCCCACGTCGTGATCGTTGTCGCCTGCGTCATCGTCCGTCTTGTCATTGTCGTCGTCGTCGTCGTCGGTGAGGTAGTCAAAGGGAAGGAGAAAGTTCCTCGAGGGCAGACGACGTCTTTTTTTTGCCTTGTACGATGAGTATAAGAGGTAACCTCTTGGCCTATTCTACTCCCCGGGGTGAACCCATTAGACACTCAGACGGTCGCGTGGATAGACACACAACTTTGGTGTGAATATCATGTATACTGCCACTACATTTACAAGCATTAAAACCGTATAGTAAGGCATGGGGAGGGGTTGTCATTCCTTTCAATTTTATGCTTCAGTGCATAGCAACAAAAATAAGATTAACATATTATATTGCATCTTTATTGCAAGTGTAGCTATGGTGAAAACAAATATTATGATCAATGATCATCCTTTATTCATTTTAGGGTTAGGCCTATTACAAATTAAAGTGTGCCAGGAACTAGATTAGTAATACTTTGTATACACATTTAAAAACATGTAGGGTATTGATATCTAGTTCTTCAGTAACCAATACAAAAATATTAAATACACAAGAACAATCAATACAAATACGTAGGCTAGTAATAATACGAGTACCTTTGAGCATGTCTGTCAAGCTAATAATATAATAATGACATGTTTATGTTTTGTTTAGAGCACAGCAGTCACTTGTCTCCCGATTTAACGCCTTCTTTAATGTATTTTAATTGTTTTGGCGTCCAGATGGCCGTGGTAATGTAACTCCAATGCCGCCAGGATCGCTGTTGTAAGTTGTCTCCCGTTTAACAGCCCTCTTTCCTGTATTACGTAGTGTTATACTACGGTTATTGATTGTACTAACCCCCCACCGCCGTCTATGCCTGTAAAGGCGGATGTAGAGTGTAGACGGCGGTGATAGCCCAACTTGCGGGTGTCATGGCTGCTCATAGCTGTCGGCAGCCTACTGTTTTTAGTTTTTACTGTCAGTTTGCATAGTTTTATGTTGAAAGCAAAATGAAATGCCCAATTGCTGTGTGTATTTGTGTAAGGAGAGAGGAGGGCATACTGTCGTGTTTATTACTACAAATAAATACAATCACACAAAATATACTGACAATTGTGTCTTTATTCAGCCTCCTGCCTATACGTAATCTCTATCATGTCAACAAATCAACACTGGCTAGGACTAAGCCCTAGGCTTTGCTGAGGCTTATGCAAGTAGGGCCTAGGCCTATACTTGCTAATTTATAATACCATGTATTGATATGCCTAGGTCTACATCTAATGCTGAAGAAAAGCCTAGGCCCTAGTCCTTAGTAGCCTTATTCCAAGTAGGCCTAGGTCTAATCTCAATAACAGTGCTAGGCCCCAGGTTTAGACTAATCAACGGCGCCATGTGCTTTCAGCTCTTATTTTAATTTCCCTATCATTCACGTTTTCATTGTTTAAAAGTGAGGAGCAAACATTCAAAACGCAACAGGTCCATTCTAGTTAGTTTTGAGATAATAAGCAAAAACTGTTACACAGGAGTGTGCACACATATCATAACCACAATGTATATGACAATTTAAGAAAAAATATAAACATTTAAACTGTAATAATGATATCTTTCAAATTTTGCTATTTTGGTTTTGGCTTAGGTTTTTGATTTGGACATGTTGCATTTTGAATCAAAATAGTGGACATGTTGCGTTTTGTTTCAAATTGTTTTGCGTTTTGAATCAAAATAGTAGACATGTTGCGTTTTGTTTCAAATTGTTTTATTTTATTTTATTTTATTTTGATTTGTATTAATTTTATTATATTAATATATATTAATTTATTATTATAAATTTTAATGAAAATTTTATTTTATTTAATATTGGAACCTTCAAAATCCTCCAAAGGCATTCAAAGGCTAGAAAAGAATTCCAAAATTGTTTTATGTAAACTCAATCATAACCTTACTAACCTTGATACCTTGAGACATTGGCGGGAAATCTACTCACGATTATCTGATTGTTTCTTATGGACATGTTGCATTTTAAAAAAAAATAAAAATGGACATGTTGCGTTTTGAATAAAATTGCTGTTTTGTACTCGCTATTTGTACTGCAAATGTTGCGTTTTGAAGCAAACCTGTATAACACATTGAAAGAGCTTGCTTTGAAGCATGCAACGCCATCTCTAGTAAAAAAATTGTACTCAGTGGACATGATGCGTTTTGAAACTTTGCTCCTCAATTTTAAACAAACAAAATTTTCTATTGAATAAAATTACTTGAAATAGGCCGTACGACTACTTACGTAAAACCATTGATTAAAGAAGGAATGGTAAAACCATGGAGTTATAAATAGTAAAACAATACGTAAACAAACAATCGAGGAACCATACAGATTTGACAATGCAGAGCCTGCTATACATAGTTTATTTCAAACACCGCCACGGTCTTAGGGCAGGGTCCACTAAATACCTAACAAGCAGCTCGAAATAAGTATCTAGTGGACCCTGGTTTTGGGGGTTAGTGCAGTGGCGCGATCTGCGTGGAGCTTTGCGTGAACAAGCCAATTTCGCCACAGTGTTCAGAATAGTAAAATTAAAACTGCGCTGTCATAAAAAATGGATATTGCTTATTTCAATGCAGTAAAGTTCATCATCAAGTTCCAAAGTTATCATTTTTTTCCGAAGCAATTACCAAAGAAAGAAAAAAATAGACAAATCCGATGTGTTCAAAATTTATTTTTGAGTATGGTTGAATTTTTTCATAATAATTTGATCATAACTATAGAGCTTGTTGTTTTATTTCTAACACTCTGCAGCCGCGCCTGAAACCTGTCTATACATTCCGTTGATAAGAATCAGTATCTACTAGAGCTCTAATCTTTCGTGAATAGTCTTTACTGTCCATAACGACAGTAGCATTACCCATATATGCTTTTAGAACTAAAATAATCTTAACCTTTCTCAGCTTATTGAATGCAACTAGTTCCTGCCTCTCGATGTTACTTTGTAGAAGTTTTGTTACCTTGATTATTCTTGAAACTTCTTGCCTGGCTACCTATGCTTTTTTACGCAATAAATCTTTCACTGCGGTCTCAACTAAAGCAATGATATCTTCAATAGGCTTTGGCATGTAGACAGACCTCGCCTTTTAACCCTCCTCTGTCGTCACGAGAATGTTGTGTTGCGTAGACAGACCTCGCCCAACGAAGCACCTCTGTCGTCACGAGAATGTTGTGTTGCGTAGACAGACCTCGCCCAACGAAGCACCTCTGTCGTCACGAGAATGTTGTGTTGCGTAGACAGACCTCGCCCAACGACCCACCTCTGTCGTCACGAGAATGTTGTGTTGCGTAGACAGACCTCGCCCATCGACCCACCTCTGTCGATACCTGAAACTCTGTTTCTCGCGATCTCATTCTTGACTTCTACACCGCCAGGAATTTTCTCGGTATTCGTCACGCTACTGTACTCGTTCGTGCGGGGGACGTCGAATGTGCTCATAGATGAATAAAGTGCAGACTGCGGGAGACTCTTGACGGACTGAAAACTAGTAAAGTCTCGTGGGATTAGGAAGGACTGTAGTTCATAACTAGAATTATGTCACTTACGTAAGCTTTATTATGTATGCACTGTTCAAAATACTTTCTTCTTCAGCTGAGTAGGTGGGTACGGTACTTTTGGCTGTCCTGCTAATATGATATGAGTATGGAGAATGCCAATAGCTAAATTCTGTATATGTTGGTGGGTCACAAACGGATAAACTTTGAGAAACCAAATTCTGCACTATGTCATTTATCTACCGGACTATCGCCTTTTACTAACGGGAATTTATTTGACCGAACTGAATTTGGAATATAAACATAAACATTAATTCCTTTTTCATTATTTACTCTATGCATAAACAATAATATGTAATTATAGAAAGTTGAAAATAATTGACTTCAGTGTGTATGAAAAATTAGTATATTATTATAAGTAGCATTATTGCTAGTTTTTAATGTCATAGCAAATTAATCTTGATACGCATTAGCGGATCCATCCTAGGCACTACATTGTTTCTAAAAAGTTTTGATACAATACATAAATATGACATTTTTCAATGGAGTGCTCTATGTGTGTACCAAATAACAAGATTATATTATACTAGGAAAACGCTATAGTCCCGCCGCGTTGATGGATGAGCTTTTTTGTAAGTTTTTAGTTTGCGTAGGACCACTTTTCCTTTGCAAGTGCTTTTTGTATGGATTATAGGTGATTGTTGTCAAGTTTCTATTGTTATTTGTTAATTGTTATTATAAACCTTAAAAAAACTCACATTAAAACCTTTATTCTATGGATTCTGGCTAATGTTTTCAACTTTTTCTTTCAAAAAGCAATGCATCACCATTACCTTAATGTCCATGTAAAATATGAACGTTGTAGCCCCACCCGTTTGGTCAGAATCGGCCCAAACATCACGAAAACATTGGGGAAAAAATCGGAAAAGTACGATTTATATGTGTAATATTTCTTCAAATGTCCCTAAAATCATAACATATCTAATTTTAATGATTTAACGGTCTATTTTCCAAAAATATCAACAACTTTTGCCAATAGATGCCTCTCGCGTCGATTTTACTCCAGCGCAACCTAGTTGCGTTTTCGAGCACTGAAGCAGCAGATATCTTCTGTACCGACCCTACCTCTACAGACCAGACATACCTGGCGACAGAAAGGATGAATGGTGAGAAGATGTCTGACAAGCTCATTAAAATTCTTGTTTCTTTCAATAACCCTTCGTCCAGCTCACGGCCTTGTCTGTTGTATACGCCGAATCATCGAGGGCTGACTGACAAGAAAATTCCTGTCTTAACAAACACAATTTTTTTATAATTACTAATTTATGAAATTATATATGAGATCAGAAACTCCTACACATTGCAAAATGTTTTTAATCGAATCTCTACGACCAAAATTAGCATTTCAGATCAAATAGGATGTCGGAAGTTGTAATGGTAATTTTGGTCCTAGAGCTTCAATCAAAAACATTTTGCAATATGTAGGAGTTGCTGATCTCACATATAATTTCATAAATTAGTAATTATCAAAAATATGTGTTGATTGAGACAGGAATTTTCTTGTGGGTCCTCCGCGCCGTCTATTCGGCGTACAATAGAAGATCATCTACCCAAAACGTTCGTGTTCTTGAAGGCTCATTCAATAGGGACCGAGATTAGCCACTGAGCGCGCCACTAAAAATACACGCAGCGCTCTGGGCGGCCACTGGGGGAACAAGTTGACTGAATCACATGTAGAATTTGACATTGCTGTAATGGCTATAACAACGCGAATTGTGTTATTAAATGTGATTTTCAGAAGGTTCATGCAGTATATGAAAACAAACAATCGCTTCTTATCTTATTATCGTTTTTCTGAAAAAGTATAGGCCTAAAACACCATTACAAAAATAGTTTTAGTTGCTAAATATCATGATTAAAAGTGATGTTTTTGTTTGCAATTCCAAATGATTCACAACTTGACTAGCCCCTATCCAGAGCTTTTAGAGACAAAATCCTGGCTGACACGTGAAATAAGACAGAGAATCGTGATTTCAGTGTAATAACAAGTCAACGAAGATATCACTAGAATAGGAAATAAATACCCAAACACTCACAATATATCACGAAGTTCACTCGCAACACGCCGCAAGGTCTAAGCCGATGTTTCGTGAATAATTGATTTGAAGTGCATTAGGCCTAGTTACCTACATTAAAAAATGTCCCAGGGGCATAAAGTTAAACCCTACATGCTACAGCCTAGGCTCTGAGGCTTAGTTTCTTGAGAACAGTTTGAGCAGCTATCTGTCAGGTTTTGTGTTGATTCTTCTGTAGGCCTAGGCCTATGGTTAAATAGCTGCACCCCTAGGCCCTGGCCACTTTACTTTGTATAAGAACCGAATCCAGTGACATGGGCAACAATGCATTATTTAGTAGACACTACTGACATCTTGCTACTGACTGTCCTGACAGGTATAGGCAAAGAGAAAAGACCTAGGTCAACAAAAAAAGTTTCCTTGGCCAGAGGCCTACCCTAGGTAGGGCCTAGGCCTAGCTGCCTTCCTGGCGATATCAAATCTAAATCTACCCCAATTTCAGTGAATGTGGACTAGGCCTAGGTTAATTAGGGTCTATTTATGATGAGTCCAATTTCAAATTTTAGCATGTGCAAAATACCAAAATGAAAAACATACGACTTCGTCTGCTAGGTTCTGTCTGCCACATGATCTGTCAACTGTCATGATGGAAATTAGGCCTACTCAGTCACAACTTCAGACCTTCCACAGATATGTCTAGCTGGACCAAGGGCTATTGGCTATTACTTATCGGCCAATGTTCAGGTTTGTGTTTAATAAATACACTGTTTGCATTAGTAAATAAATGTAGGGTTACAGAAAAACTTTTATCTATCCATTCACTGCTTTTGGACCAGTCTGCCGCGCCATTCCCTCTCATGGGGTCTGCCAGAAAACTGTAAATATAACATATTTTTCTGTGTTGGCGATTCAATTTGAACAGCCAACAATGCAACAGGACTTCCTGAATATCCTACAAACATTCTCAACATCCATTATAGTCCTGCAATACAGTAAAAACTAAAATAATTCACTCTGACATGTGAGCTAATAGCATAGGAAAGTGCGCAAGGAAGACGATCATTCAGTCAAGTTGTTCCGGATTCGTCCACGGATGGCGCTAGTTGTATGAACGCTCGGTGCCTATAGCATATTCTTTGTCGCCGCTGCACGCTTTTGAAGAAACAAATCCAACGGAGCCGTCCCACAGTGCCGCTTCCCGTAAGGCCATCAACCTTTTTTTTCCCCCATGCCATCATTACTACCTGTCGATAAAGACCATGTTACGCTGTTGGCCTAACGGGAATAAATCAATTACCCCAAGGCCAACAACACCCCGCTCCTTACCGTAAACGATGCATATACGCTGTTGGCCTAACGGGAATAAATCAATTACCCTAAGGCCAACAAACCTTCTTTGTATTTTCCATAATGAAATGCAGGTGTTGGCCAAAGGGAATAAATCAATTCCCTTTAGGCCATCAACGCTTCCTGTAACATGGTCTTTATCGACAGGTAGAAATGATGGCATAGGGGAAAAAAAAGTTGATGGCCTTACGGGAAGCGCACTGTGGGAAGACACCAATCCAACTTGGTCTGCACCCAGGTATGCGAGTACCCTACCACCAAGCAATTTAGTTGAATAGAACTTGAAAAGGTGGCTTTGCATAATTCACCTGACATTGTTTGCTATCGCTTGTGCACAAAAACATATTAAATGAGGGAAATTGTTACATTTTCCGAAGTAATCGAACACAATATAGTATTAAAATTTAGACAAAATTAGACTATGTATTTGTCTCATACAAACCCAATCGTGTATCTTCCTTTGAATACACATACTTGATGTGCAGGAGAGAAACAAAGAACCACAACAACGTTGCACCCTTGGTATTTCCTCTAAGCTTGGTACTCAGTAAGCGATGTGTAATAAATTTAAAAATGGTAATATTAACTTGATAATAAGCCTAATGATTCAATCAATAAAACGGATTGCAGAGCGCGTGATACAATTTCATTATGAACAACAAGATAATAACGAGAACCTAATAATTGCCTCTTTTCACCAGAAGTAATTAGCCTTACAGTCAAAATTACCGTGCATTATCTCCGTATTCGTTTCTAAGTAGGGATGCTGCCGTGCCGTCTGTTCTTGAGAGGGCGAACAACATCGCGTGAAATGAATGACAAATATTGCCAAACATTAGAATCGATTTATAAAATTAATGTTTTAGGCTTGTGTGTGTGTGTGTAATTGTTGCTAACCCCGGTATAAAATCTAGAGATATAATTCTTCTCGCTATATTATTATTCTTATTTCATGACGAACGATACGCCTTAGAATTCGTCACATTTGAAATATTTTGTTGACTGAAAAACCTTTTGTAAATCTGAATATACTATTCCCATGCCTGCATAAGATCATTGGAATCGCGAAAAAAGTTGAGTTTATCTTTATAAGGTATGCTAGTATCCGGTACCCAATCGACTCATTACGTAGTCTAATTAATTTATGAGAAAATTTTTGAGAAATGTAATTTTTGGTAGGCCTAGTTAAGCAGGCTAGTCCCCCATCCCTCCGACCCTAATTAAAACTTCACTTTTGAAAGACATAAGATTGACAGCCGCTTGCCAAGGTACGACTCACTACCAGAACTCACGTAGGCCCAATGCCAATGAGAGTTGTTTTACCTTTCTCTGATGTCGTTTCAATATACTATTATTTAGGCCTAATTTAATTTTAATTCACATTTTGATTGCCATGACAAATTAATCCATGGGATAATTGTACGGAATTTATCACCTGACGACTGAAATCACATTACAAAATTCTTGTTTGTATATTGTTTACAGAATAATTATTAATTTAAGAGATTTAAATAATTATAACAGAATTTACTCTGTAATCAGATTCTTTCTTTACTTCCTTACATGGCGGCAAGTGTGATGAGGATAATAAACCGCGACAGTATAATAATTATTCAACTGTGCTCTGATCCTACCAAATCAAAGGCACGTGAGTGCTACATTCCCAAGGATTGTAATCAAAGTGCGCAACGAAATCATTGACTTACGACGAGTAGGCTAAGGATGTCTATGAAGTATGAACTCGTAACTGGTGCCGCCGTGAAACGGGGGTGGTGTGTTTCCAAGGACAAACGATTCTTCAGAGCTGACTAGGTGCGAATATTGTCGGCTGTAAAATTATAGGTTTATAGAGCAGAGCATGGGTACATACCAGGGCATCGAACCAAAAACCGACGAACCGTCAACCGAAATCGGCGAAATCTAGAATTTATGTTTCGGTGTTTTTCGGTTTATTTCGGCAGGGCAGTGTCTCAAAATCGTCAAATCGTGAAAATTGCAAAATAGTGGGGTAAGATTACTAACTATAGTGCAAAATGTGATACCAGCATAAAAATTTGCAATTATGTAGATTTTGTAATGAGAAATTGAAAATAACTGTCTCCACGATGGGGTCTTACTATTTAACTATTAATTAATTAATTAATATTAATTGCTTAATTATGTGACACGAATTTCAAAGTGGCAATAAATAACTCATGTTTGGTATTAATTAAGAGCATTTTTCACCTTTATAAAGAAAAAAAAATACTTTGAAAAAATATATTGAAATATACATAAGTTATAGTTAAATATGTTGATTTTGCTGATTTTTTAGTTTTTGAACCAAAAGATCAACGTTAAAGTAAAATTTCTTCTAACCAATGATATCACAGTGTTCACAAAAGAGCTGGTAACTATAAGTAATATATCATTTTTAAATTTTCAATAATAGTAATTACAATATATTTAACACAAATAAATATATGGCGTAAAGATGTCTAACTATGGCACAAAATATGATACCAACTTAAAAATTTTGCAATCTTAAAGCTTTTGTAATGAGAAATTCGAAAATAACTGGCTCCAAGCTGAGTGTTTAGTATTTAACTATTAATTGATTAATTAACATTAATTAGTTAATTTAGTCCTAAATTTTCAAAGTGAAGACAAATTTGTAGTGTTTGGTATCATTTGAAAGCATTTTTTACCAACATTAAGAAAATAAATACATTGAAAAAATATATTGAAATATATACATGTTATCGTTAAATATGTTGATTTTGTGATTTTTTAGTTTTTGAACCAAAAGATCAACTTTAAAGTAAAATTTATTCTAACCAATGATAACACAATGTTGACAAAAGAGCTGGTAACTAATGTATCATTTTCAATAATAATAATTGCAATATATTTTACACAAATTAACAAATTTTCTTAAATTGAAAAGTTACAGAAACATGTTGTGTGACGTAGCAAAATGCATCATTTGACTTGTTTATATCAATCTTAAAGATTTTGTAATAAGAATTTCGAAAATCACTGGCTCCAGGCTGAGTTTTGAGTATTAAGCGTCAACATTCGCTATTATATAGTGGTATCTAGCACTATCATCACGCGGGGGATAGTTGCATGTGCCAAACGAATACTTCAATTTCGCTTCACCCAGAGAAAAATAGCTCTGGTGCTTGTTGGTTTTTGGTGCTTGTTGGTGACAAATACTTTCATTTGTTATCAAACATGACAAATTTATCTTCACTTTAATATTTTTGTACACAATTAAGTAATTAATTTAATTAATCAATTCATAGTTAAATACTCAAAACTCAGTCTGGAGCCAGTGATTTTCGAAATTCTTATAACAAAATCTTTAAGATTGATATCAACAAGTCAAATGATGCATTTTTCTACGTCACACAACAATAACGTGTTTCTGTAACTTTTCAGTTAAGAAAATTTGTTATTTTGTGTAAAAATTATTGTAATTACTATTATTGAAAATTGATAATTATTAATTATAGTTACCAGCTCTTTTGTTAACACTGTGTTATCATTTGTTAGAAGAAATTTTACTTTAAAGTTGATCTTTTGGTTTAAAAACTAAAAATCACAAAATCAACATATTTAACTATAACATAAATATATATTTCAATATATTTTTTCATTGTATTTTTTTGTTAATGTTGGTGACAAATACTTTCATTTGATACCAAACATGACAAATTTATCTTCACGTTAATATTTTTGTACACAATTAAGTAATTAATTTAATTAATCAATTCATAGTTAAATACTCAAAACTCAGTCTGGAGCCAGTGATTTTCGAAATTCTTATTACAAAATCTTTAAGATTGATATAAACAAGTCAAATGATGCATTTTGCTACGTCACACAACATGTTTCTGTAACTTTTCAATTTAAGAAAATTTGTTAATTTGTGTAAAATATATTGTAATTACTATTATTGAAAATTAAAAAATGATACAATAATTATAGTAACCAGTGTTTTGTGAACACTGTGTTATCATTGGTTAGAAGAAATTTTACTTTAAAGTTGATCTTAAGGTTCAAAAACTAAAAGATCACAAAATCAACATATTTAACTATAACTTATGTATATTTCAATGTATTTTTTCAATGTATTTTTTTTCTTTATATAGGTGAAAAATGCTCTTAATTATACCCAACCATGACTTATTTATTGCCACTTTGAAATTCGTGTCACATAATTAACCAATTAATATTAATTAATTAATTAATAGTTAAATAGTAAGACCCCATCGTGTAGCCAGTTATTTCAAATTTCTCATTAAAAATCTACATAATTGCAAATTTTTATGCTGGTATCACATTTTGCACTATAGTTGTGTTTCAGAAGACACCTTGATCGCACTAAAAGGAAAGTTCAACACGTACCGTCTTCTTGACGCTTTCGGTAATACTTTGTGTTAAGTCTTTCGTCGCCTTCGAAGTGACCTATAAAAGCTCATGTAGCGTGTAATTTGATTTTTTTTTTTTTACCAATTTGGGCTTATTATTAGGAAAAATATATTAAATCATCAATGTCAAAATTTAAAAAATATTGTAAAATGTACGCATTATTGTTATATTCTGTCATAAAATGCATGACAATAACGGTGTCGAACGGTTTTTAAACCGTTATTTTTAACGGGGTATTACTGAACAAAATAACATAATTTTGGCTCGATGTCCTGGTACAAACGAAAGTACAAACCGCGTAAAAAATCGAAAATAAGATTATTGCTTTCAAGTTTCAAGTACTTTTTTTTGTTTTGAGATGAAGGTATGCACGGCCATTGACATTGATGAAACAAATGGATTAGGCTTAAACAGATTATACTCAGTCTGAAATAACAAGGAACTGAAAATGCATTATATAATTTCCATTTTACGCACACACACACTATTAAATAAAACAATTTTTTGCGCGTTTCGGTTCGATGCCCTGATGTGATTGCCCAAAAACAAATAATGCGTGGGCCTACATAAGCGAATGTATCAAGACAATTATATTATATTTGACTGCTTTTATAAAACGTGACCGTTTTAGTTTACGTTTAGATATATTGAAGTTTACTTTTATCTTATTGCTGGTCAAATTGAGATTGTCATTTCGTTCGATACCCCCCCCCCTTCCTCCCCCTACCATGCTTATCAACTTATCATGGATGGGATCACTACTAGAAAAGTGTCTTACTTGATTCACTGATATCTTCGGTATTTCTCGGACCATAAACCAATGCAAGTAATTTAATCAAGTAATGAGTTTTTCTAAATAATTTTAAAATGGTTGTTGACTTGTTGTGTGTTTGTGCATTTCCAATTTTGTTCCCTCCCTTATAGCTTCTTGGCGCCGCCATCGCATTATGCAGCCGTCGGTAACCGCGGACCGTTCAACGTATTGGATATTACGTAAAGCCGGCCCTAAATGTATTATAATTTGGGTCACGAGGTTTCACTTATCAAAAGAGACTGAAAACTGTAAAAAACTTCCACATGAATAAAGTTTTGTTTTGGTCATCACTCATCCATTTACAATACAACCATTGTTTAATGCTGGCCAGAGTTATTAATTTTTTTTCGTATTATTTATGTAACCGATTATTGTAAACTTTCATGGAAGACGATCTATTATCAGAAATTGCTAATGAGTTTTCACCCAAAATTATGCATATTTATGAGCATGTTCGGCAAGTTCGCTTGCTAATGTGGTATGCGTGTGCGCCACTGTGCGAGCGCGTACGTTTGCATTTAGGTGTAGTCCGTACACATGGTATTTTGTTGTTGTTGATGTTGTCACAATACACGTACAAGCGGGGGGGGATCAGGTTGTCCTATCCCCCCCCCAAAAAAAAAATCAGGAGGGTTTAAATTAATACTAAATAGCACTATGGCATACATAATAATATGTAGGTCCTACATATGGCAAGATTTTGTAAACCGACAGTTTGTGGATCTTCACAATTTTATAAATTACAGGAAAAAACGCTCTAAAAACTAGTAAAATGCCACTATTTGCAGTGTTAAAAATCAAAATTTGTCTGTGACTGCGCCCCAGATTCGCAATAGCGGGGAGACATCCTACCCAGGACCCCCCCCCCCCAACCCCAGAATCAAAATCCTGGCTACGATAATAATAATTATAATAATAATATTAATAATAAAAATAATAATTTTTATTTTACATACTTTGCAATATACATTTTCAGAACATAATAATAATAATTATTATTATTATTATAGTGGTTCTTTATTGATCAAACAATCTCAGGTACATTTTCGTCCTGGTATACACAAGGCGGGGTGAGGCCCAAGCCCAACAAAAGTTCACATTATAACATCGTGAAAACATAAGTATAGTACACACAGTATTGTAGACAAATTAAAAATTAAGAAAATAATAATAAAGGTGAGTGTGATAACAAAATCAATAAAAGTTTCTATATATAAAACAAGCAATTGTATGACAAAATGTTTAAAAGAGACAGAGACAAAGAGAGTGATTACTGCAAAAATCTTCTGACTATGTGGCACGTTTGAAGGATGACTGCTTTCTGCATACTGATGTAGAGATTTGCAGACAGTCCCAGGCATTGTAGGCTGGCAGAGAGGGAAGATGGTATGACTCCAGTTGCCGAGATCACTATAGGCACGACAGTAACAGTTTTCATTTTCCAAATTCTTGTTATTTCTTGACTTAAATTTTGATATTTTTCCACCTTAGTGTTCTCGGTGTTCTCAATATTTTTACTCATGGGGATCGCAATGTCAATTAGATATGTGATTTATCGCATAAAATGATGTCCGGTTTGTTGTGGTCTATGGTTTTGTCTGTTATAACCTGTTTATACCAATACATGATAAACTCTGCATTTTTGACCACAGGTGCAGGAGAATACTTGTAATAAGGTCGAGGATTGACTAGTAGATGTGCGTTCATTCCTAGATGTTGATAAACTATCTTTGCTACCTGATTATGCCTACTGAGGTACCACGTGTTGGCAATTGAAGGACACCCAGCTATAACATGGTCTATTGTCTCCGTAAACTTTTTGCATTTTCTACACATATCATTGTCATTGGATTTGATGATGAATTTTTTATAATTGTTGGTATTTATAACCTGATCTTGGATGGCGAACATAAATCCTTCGGTTTCAGCAAACAAAACTCCTTTGTGAATCCATCTTACTGATTTAACAATGTCAATATTTGGCTGCTGGATGCTTTTCGGGTACCTCCCATGAAGGTTTTAGTTTTCCAGACATTCATCTTCATATTTAAATCTTCAAGGGTTATTTCTGGATGGAAAGAACCCGCTTTTAACCTGGGGGGGAGTTTTTAGTTTTTCTGGGGAGTTTAAGTTTTTGGTGGTAAGGAATTGAAATTTAAAAAAAAGTATGATCGGAGTTTTATGAACTTTGGAAAAAGCACAACGAACGAATATTTACCAATCCTTTTCCCAACCCCTTCCCTGTTTTTAAATTAAAACCCTTTCGGAAGTTTTTTTTGGGTGGTGATTTCTGAAGAAGGTATTTGTCTTCTTGTTAAACGATCTAGGTCCATCAAGTCCACATCTGACCACTTATAATACCAAAGGAATAGGTCAATTTTGGAAAAACCCCATGCATTTAATGCCTTGATTTATAGCCCTTTAAAAATTTGTTTTAAAGATAGTTTAACTCTGTTTTCAAAACTTTTGTTTAAATACTTTTTTTAAATTCCTTGGGGTTTAAAAGAAAAATTTTTTGGGCCTCATTCCTAGGTTTTGAAATCTTTTTTGTTATTATTTAATGTTCGGAATTTCTTGACCAAAAAACCAATTTGAAAAATTTTCATTTTCCTTGCAATTTCCACTTTTCATATGCATTAAAAAGCACATTTTTTAAAACCCCCAAAATTCCATATGAATGTCTTCACTAAAAAAATTTTACCCAAAGGTCAATTAAAATTTTGAGCTTCTTTTTATTTTCCCAAAAATTTTAAAACATCCCCTAACAGCAGAGGGGTTATCCTTGTCATTAATTTTTACAGGTAAGGCGAATCCCGCCCTTTTTCGATTAAAATACCTCTGATACCGGGTTTTAAAGCCCCCCAAAAACAAAACCATAGAGGGATAAGGGGTCCCCCCGGAAGATTTTCCCTTTTTTATTGCCTATTTTCAATATTAAAGGGAACTGAATTTGGGTTTTTTTATATATTAATTCCCATGAATTCATTAGATGCTTAAAAACACCCCTTTCCAACTTTGGATTTTCCTTAAAAAACAAGAAAATTTTGGTTAAAAACCCAAACGTGCGGGAAACCCAATTAAAATGCTTTTTTTTAATCTATAAAAAACTACTGTAGATTCCCTTTTGTAATTTGCTGTTTTTTAACAATACTATCAATTATAAACTGCTCCCTTTTCATCCCTATGAATTTTTTGGGGCAAACCTTTCTTTCCCACCCCCCCCCAAAAATTTTTTGTTCTGATAAATGTTTCGTTTAATTTCAAGGGAAAGATTGATTTAGGGAAATTTTTTAAATGGTTGGCAAGCAATTAGGGTCTATTTAATTTTTTGGGTGTCTGTCTCCTGTCTTGAATATCATATTTGGGGTTTTACCTTTGGGGTAAAGAATCCCCGGAACTAGTGGGTGGGTCGTGAAAGTACTTGATTTTAAAGGGAAAACCTTTTTGTTTACAATGCACTGGCCCCGTTTTTTTCCCCCAAAAATTCGTAAATTTGTCTACTCCCGGGGCTTTCCAATTTTGAGTTTTTTTAATTGCATATGTGATGTCGTTATATTCAATACTATATCCGGGGATTTTCCCCAATTTTCCCCAGTTCTTTGTTCTATGTGAGGAAGCAAGGCAACGCCCCCCGGGTTAAAATCTTTTGGTTTGACCAAATGGGTTTTTTTCCCCAAAATTTCCCCAAGGGTTTTTGGGAGGGGAGGAATATTGGGTTTTCGTCAAAACCCTAACTTTGTTTTCCCAATTTTTTGATAAAACTGTTTTTCATTATTTTTAAACAATTTTTTCTTGGGTCTCCTGCCAACACTGGAAATATCTTTTTAAACGTGCCGCTAGAGCTTTTAATTTTTTGTTTCCCTGGGGTCCAAAAAAGTCTTTCCAACCAAATTTTAATTGAAAAATCTTCTTCAAAAAAGGGTAATTGTTCCGGCCTTTCCTTTAAAAAACCTGGGTTAAAATTGTTCCCCAGGGTACCGAAAGGTTATTACTAATATGCTGTTAAATTTTCCAAAAAATCCCCCTTTGTACGTTGATTTTTAGTTTAACCCCCTTTTTTCCATTTTTCCCCCCCTTTTTGGGTTTAAACTTAAAATTGGGTTTTTTCTGAATTTAATTAAAGGTTTTTAAAAAGGTTAAAGTTGAAATTTTCTGGCTACAGTTTCGGCTCCCACCAAAAAGCCCAAAAAATTTTTTGAAAACAATTTTTATTTTAAAAAATTATTCAATTATTATTAATTTATTTTATCTATTATGTAAAATTTAAAAAAAATTATTTTTAATTTAAATTTTTATTATTATATTTTTATTAAATTATTAATTATTTTTTTATTTTTATTAAATTATTTATTATTTTTATAATATTTAAAAATAACGTAATAATAAAAAAGGGAACAACAATAAGAATTAAATATTTTCCGTCTCCCGTGGGCCCAGTTTGGCCCAAGGCCCTCCACACGGGGGGGGAAAATGGGAAAACACGGGTTCGAACTTTTGAAAAACCCCCATCGGGGGGGATTTTTTTAATTTTTCCCATTTCATTAAAATAATTTAAAATTAAAAAAACGTTTGATCCAATAAAATTGGACATATTTTATTATTAGTAGTATTCAAGTTGTGCTACAAAATAAGTAATAGTTCTGCAGGCCAAAAAGGACGTTTAAATCGGACATTTGAGTTGACGGATTCTAAATCCAGAACTCTTCTCAATTTGTTCCGACTAGAAAAATCTGTTTGGACATGGTAGTTTGAAAACTAATTTATTTGGTCATTGTAGTCCCATGCTGTTTATGCAACACTTGCACTGCCTTGTTGATCACAGCCATCCTGCTACTATTTGTGCACTTTTACTTCATTGTTTATTGCTCACCGCCATCCTAATACTTTTGTATCAATTTCTTTGGTGTTGAAAAGGAGCTATTTTTCTTTGGTTTTCAAAAAATTTTTACATCAACAAAAATACTTCTGCATGGGGCCTTCGTATGGTTAGGGGTTTTCTCTGTTAACTTTCGAAAAGTTTTAATAAATACGTGTTTTTATTTGTGATTTCCATTCAAGGGTGTGTTTTTGTTCCGGGGTTCGCTGAACCAGGGGGCCTTTCTTTACAGCCTTCATTTTTTTTATCTTTAGCATGGTCCTCCATTCACCCAGAGTTTCTTTTTCATCTTCATGTATCACCCTTTCATTTTTCCCCCAAACAAAATTTTGGCCTCCGGCCGGATAAAATCAACATGGTCCACGGGAAAACTTTAATCGGTTTTCGAAAGAAATCTTTTCGTCGGCGATTCACAACGGTTTGAACGTCTGGCCCCTACCGACGTAGCAAGAGTCTTCTCAGGGGCCCCACAGCGTGAAGACGGCGTCATCAGGAATCTTCAAGACCCAGGGGCGGACGCGTGTTTTCCAAGGGAAACTCATCCAATTCGTAAGTTCTCTGTACCTTCATTTAGCCATTACTTCTTCTTACTTCAAAAAATTTTCCCATGCAAGCGCAAGGAAAAAGTGATTTAATTAAAAACGTCGGGGAAATAATCAAAGCTCGGCTTACCCCATACACACTTTTAAACTTTGCAATAACCACTAAAAATCGAGTGCAATCAGAGTTAGGTCAAACTCTTATTTCTTTTTGGGGATCTTTTTCGGGGAAAAATACAAACGTTTTGAAATAGAAGACACAAATGACGATTCAAACTGAAACCTCAGAACAGATTTTGAAATTTTAATTTGGGGCTTACTAAATCTAAAATTTCATACCACGCCCCCCATGGTACCTATTATACACCTCAAGTCAGGTTTTCTGGCAACGGGTCGCTTCTTGCACTCATAACAAAATCTGATCAAACTTCCTGGTAAAAATTTCCCACAATTCTCAGGTGTTACATCTTTGGTCACAAATTAAAAGACACCTACGTCGCGCTCAAAATGAGAAACTTCTTTTACGGACTTCAAAAATTCCATTACGTTTTTCTTCATTCGTAAGATCCATACATTTATTCAAAATTTGTCCTTGCGTCTGCTAAAAAAACCCATAGCATGGAACTTTTTTTAAAAAAGATATGAAAAAAAAAAATTAATATTCAGAAAAACCCTCAAGCTCTTCTCGATCCCCCCCCCACAGTGCGAGCAACTGGGTCACATCTTCGTAATTAGTTAAAAAGTAACAAGCAATCTAAATCTATCAAGGCTCTCAATCTGAGGTTAAATTCACAAACTCTTACTTATTCAATTTCCCCCTTGCAGATTAGACTACACCCAGGCGGGAATTTGAAACAACACAACATGCAGATCAGAGTTTCCTTTTTAAAATTATGCGATTTCCCTTGACAAGAGGCACAAAAATTCGAGCTTATCAGCCCAAGTCTGAAAATTTCTCAAACTAAAAAACGCTACTAAAGATACTTACCAGCAAAAGCATATTTTTTTCCACAAAGCCCAATAAGTTTTTGCATTGTAAATGACCATTATTTGTACAATTGTAAATCTTCGTAATCTGCCTTTGGTCGGACGGTGGCTTTAAATAAAAATCAAAAAATTTTTGTGAAAATTGTTTTGACCAAACATCAAGCCAATCAGAAAACTCGTAGCTACTGAAAATGTGGTTCTATGCACAGCACTTACTTCACGATTTAAGATAGGTCTATCATAAAGGGTAAATGCAGCGAAAACGTCAGCCACTGAAAATTCATGAAAAAACTAGCCACCCTAGTACTTTCACTGGGAAAATTACAAATACAGGTATTACTGTTCGTAAAAAGACAAAGCCTTTTCAAAAAGTATTATTGGCCACAGCTCAGGTAAAACGTTCAGGATAAGTTTCGTAACTTAATAAAAAGTCGACATTACTGGACAGCAAGCCAAGATCATTCACCATTTGCTTAGCTAATAAAACTTAAATTTAAAAAAAGGAAGTAAATCATACCCCAATAAAAGGGTGTTAAAAAACACAACCGAAAATCGCACGTGCAAAAATTCTCAATCTATGGTTACTATTAATTACACCTTTAAATTGTTTTATTTCCCAAAATCAGGGCACCCTACCGTCGTCTCCGTTGACTACAGCACTTGGGGAAATTTTCCTCTGATATTCAACACAATTCCGAATTCGATCAACCAGGTGAAGTCGAATGTGATGGGCGCAGAACTTTACTAGATCTCTCCGACGAATTCACTATCTCGCCCGGGGTTTCCCACACTTCAAGATACGAGCTTGGGTTGGATCATCGGTGGAAGGATCCGTTTCGACAAATGATCACTCTCCGTACCCCACATTTATTCATTTTTTTATGAAACCATTGATCATCAACTCAAGCGTTTTTGGGAAATGAAAAACCCCCAAAATTTTATCGCCACAAAAAGAAGAAAAAGAATGTGAAACACATTAAACCCGAAACCTTCAAAGGGAAATTCATTGTTCGTCTCCCCCTTTAAAGGAAAAACAGGAGGAACTAGTGATTCCGTTTCCCAAACGCGCGACGACTGCACCAGTTAAAACGTCTTTTAAGGAATATCAAGCCGAAAAGAATACAATTCTTTTCACAAAATATCGTGAACTTGGACACAGAACGATCGACAACGCTGTCACACATTGTAAGGCTACTCCGCTACATCATGCAGTTTTCAAAATCTACTCTACTCACATAGTGTTGTTTTCGGGGGTCGAAAAACCCAGCCTGACAGTCAAAAACGATTTATTGCAACTCGTCCCAAAATAAAAGACGATTATATGCTAAATTATCTTCGGTTCAGAACCCTCTAATACATTCACGCCGACTTGCTAAGATTTAGACAAATACGAATGACCTAGGATTGTAATTTAAAACGCTATTATGGAAGAACCGGGATGAACCTGTTCAGGAATCCCAACTAACAATAACATACGCACAAAAACAGCCCATTTCTAGCACACATGCCTACATCATTAGCAGACCGGGAAGCTAAATATCCCGCGCATTTTTTTTTTTAAAAAACGATTTCTACGTAGCGACTGTTATCGGGTTTAGATAATCTGGAAATTCTCTACAACCTCCACAAGTTTGCGATCTCTGCTTTCCAGTGGAGGGGTTTCCCCCTAAGGAAGGGGGTGTTCAAACCATTCGGCTCTTTTTAGGCTGTTCCCGAAGAAGATCGTGAAAAATAATCTTTCCCCTCCAGTTTAACAAGAATCTGTAAAACCTAGGGTTTCTATGGCACCCGCTTCTGATCACTTTCAATAATGGGATTCTTTGACTCCCTCCCACAAACCAAGATAAACTCTCCAAAGTAAAGTCTATCATCGTATCTCTATTTTTGATCCCTGGGGTTTAATAAGTCCCTTTTCATTTAATACAAGAATTTTTACAGCACCCCTTTTGGGTAAAAAAGCTAGACTGGGATATCTTTTACCCAACCCCTGAATAATCATTTGGGAAGGTATCTCAATCAAATTCCCACCATAAGCACCAAAGGGGCACGCTAGTTCAGTCACAGAAACATTTCTGACATTCAACTTCACGGGTTCTCCGATGCTTCCCAAGGCTTTCGAGCTTCATATTCTCCGACCCTAACCAGAAGGTCAAAATGTAAACCCTTTACTTTGCTCTAAGTCAAGGTCGCACCTTTGAAAAAAAATTTCGGTTCCACCTTGAATTATGCGGTGCACTTCTACTCGCCAAAGTTCAAAAAGACAGTGGAACTCTACGTCTTGACATTGGTTCTAGTTTTTTTCTGGCAGACTCTACAATGTTCTTGCGTGGATCAAGGCTCATCCACCAAATGGAAAACATTCATTGCAACGAGTCACAGAAACCCCGACTCACTGCAAATGCAAAAAGGCAACACGTCGCATCAGCACAAAAACCAGTAGACCTTATACAAGAGGGGAAATTCGCGAAATCTTGCCACTTGTGACTTATGGGGGCCGGGCCCAATGTTTTGTCATAGATTTATTATTTGGGCCCGTTTCCAAAGTGCAGTCAATTTTAATTTAAGACATGCCGGGAACAAAAGGTACTGTTACCACACTCACTGCCACCCAAAAGAAAATGGCATTTCTGCAATTCTCAAAAAAAATCAAACTACAACGTGTAAAGGCACACTGTCCCTTGTTTTTTTCTACAACCTCGCAAGCCAAACTGCGGAGAGAAACTATCCGTACATCGGCGAGCTGCAAAACTCACTTAAAGTATGCCAAATGCGCAAAGTGAATTTTGCGTCAAATCCAAGCTTTGTTAAAACAAGAAATTCATAAAAAAAGCAACATCCAAAATCTCTATCCATTTTGGATAGTGAAAGGGATCTTAAGAGTAGGGGGTAGACTCCGAAAATCATTACGCCATTTGAGTCAAAACATCAAAAATAAGCCACTACAGCATATTCATAAAAAGCCATTATGAATGAACACTTACGACTGTTACGCTTCAGCACAAATGTACGTCATCACTTTGACAAAATTTCGGATACCATCCATAACTACCTGAGATCGACATTTCATCAGTGTTTGCCGTGCTACAAATTGAAGACATCTGTACGCAGCAATCTGGAAAATTCCAGCCCTGAATACAACCAGCTCGCCCTTTTTAAACACAGGAGTCGATTTCCAGGGACCGTTTTTCGTAAAAAAAGGATCTACACGTAGCAAAGTTAAAATTTAAGGATACTCGCTATTTTTGTGTTCTAGTCAAAGGCCCTCCCCATTAATTAGTCGTGATATGCTACCAGGCATTCATTGCTGCTTTAAAAAAATTCACATACGGGAGGGAAATGTTTAAACATTTTTTGCGAAACGGATCAACTTTGTTTTGGGGCCAATCACCACTTTTGACCTTTAAAAAGTTGTTTAAAAACGAAATTCATCAAAATACTCTGAAAAAACATAGCTTGTCGATAATTGTAACTGGTTTTTCATACCTCCTGTTCTCCAAACTTCGGAGGTTTAGGGGGGCTGCCGTTAAATCCCTTTAAATACCATCCAAGAGGGTAATTGGAAATAAATCCTCACTTTTAACAAAAAGGGTTTTTCTTCACAGTTTTAAGCTTCTTAAACTCCCCCGCCCCCTTATTGCCCTTAACAAAGATCCTAATGATATATCTTTCTTTGGGCCGTCATTTTTAATCGGCGAGGCAATCACCGCTATCCAGAACCCAAATTTACTGACAAAATCAAATTTATACGTTGAATAGATGGGAAAAACTTCAACACTCCAGCAGTATCTGGAGGAAATGGGCAGTATTATCTACACTCTTTGCAACAAAGCAGAAGTGGGCTAGTTGTAGTCCAAATTTCTAGAAGGGCCGTGGGCCTGGTGAAAGGGAAGACAACCTATTCCTCTCCAGTGGGAGCTTTCTGTAATCACCGCTCTACATCATGGCGCGTGGAAAGGTTCGAGTGGGCACAATCAAGACTTCTCGAGACTTACAAAGCCTAAATGAAATTGTGCCCTTTTCCATTTAAAATTTTTCAATGTTTCCTTTCTTAAAAAAATTCATTTTTTTTGGGGCCCCCGTATGTTTTGCAACACTTCACTGCCTTTTTGTTACAAACCACCTGGACTTTTGGGGCACTTTTAAATTCTTTTTTATTGCTCACCGCCCTCCTAATCTTTTTTCAATTTTTTGGGGTTGAAAAGGACGCTATTTTCTTTGTTTTTAACAAAAGTTTATCATCAACAAAAAAACTTTCTGCATCGGCCATCGTATGGGTTTGTGTTATTCTCGTTAACTTTCATAAAATTTTAATAAAAAACAGGTTTTTTTTACTTTTGATTTGCCATTCAAAGTGTGTGTTATTGTGTCCGTGGATCGCTGAACCAGGGCCTTCATTTACAGTCCATTCATTTGTTATCTTTAAAATGGTCCTCCATTCACTCCAGAGTTTCATTTTCATCTTCATGTATCACCCATTCATCTCTTTCCCCAACACATGCCATTCATAACACGACGAGAGACTTTGCTTTTACCTGGAACTGCAACCCATAAAAGGGTCAAGAGCTCCGCTTGGCTCGCCTTTCTTCGGCTGCTCTTTTGTCTGTCTGGAAGGAACGTTCAACGAGTTCCTAATATTGCCACAAAACCCAGAGCGCGAGCTCACAGACGTACAATTAGTAAAACGCGCGAAAACTGTTTATATTGATTTTAATAGTATCCATATAAATGAGAATATTGATACTTATTTTTAAAACTGGTAATAGTATTTAAAATATTGTCTCATGAAAACCAGACACATTTATCTCATGATCCAGTCCATTTCTTATGAGAAATCAGCATATAGGTCTGTCCCATTTAAAATCGAATCAATGTATGCTAATTGTAAAAATAGTATGACAAATTTCAATCCTTCATCTGTTTCACAATGTAATTTGAAAGATTTTAGACAACAGGAAAGTGCTTAAAAAAAATATTTAGTAGACCTCTGCACATACAGAGCGCTATGGGGACATCTAGCCTTAAAACGTTTCCATGAAGTTTCATTAAGATCGGAGTAGCCGTTTGCCCGGTCGTGAGCCAAATATCACCGAAATATCGCATTAAAAATCGAAAAAAAAATCGTAAAAGTACGATATTCATGAGAAATATTTCTTCGATTGTACCCAAAAACGTAGCAAGTCAAAGTTCAGAGATTTCGAAGGTCCCCTATAATTTTCATCAAGATCGCATATGCAGGCGCGTAACACGGGTGGGGGGGGGAAGGGTGGAATTGACCCCCCACTCACCGGTCTGACCCCCCCCCCTAGGTTATCCACAACTTTTATGTGGCAATTTGTTTAGAATAGCTTTTGTATACAACCATGTAAACTTTTCCATGAGCGCATTGTTGACAGTTTTTTGTCTAGCCTTGTAGTCGCACTGTTCAACCGTCCTTCCGCCAGAAATGGTCGGCGACCCAGGGGGTGGAGGGGTTGTTGAAGAGTTTTGTCATCACTCCCAAAGAAAGGCCAGTTTATGTATGACGGAATGAATGGATGAATAGTTTAAAATAGTAGAAACACTTGACCTATGCTCCAGTCTATCGTAAACTGGACTTTACCAGACCAAAATTGCTCTTTCTTCTTTCCCTGGTGACTGGGAACAGACGTATGGACAAGTGCAGTGCGAATTTGTGTTAGGCAGGGGACGAACAAATGGACCCCGGCCGAACTGGGAAATTGACCCCTTCCCCCCCTCCCCACTGTACTGTCTGACCCCCCACTCATATTATTCTCAACTTTCATGTGACATTTGTGTGCACTCGCTTTAGGGTACAACCACCATGAGCGCATTGTTTTAAGCTATTTTGATATTTTTTTTTGTCTATAAATCACGATCACCCCAAAGAAAGGCCACTTTATGTTTGACGGATTCAATGGGAAACAAGAGTTGTAAATGGTAGAAACGTCAACAAGACGTCCATCTACGATCCTGTCAATCATAAACTGGTCTTTACCAATAATTCTCATTTTGTGTGTGACTAAAATGAATGCACCGCCGTAACCAGGGGTTGGTTTGGTCACCCGGGTAAAAATCTGGAGATGGACCATTTTGAATTGCTAATAGTCCAGTCACCACTAACAAATTTAACTAGGAAAACGCTTAAGTCCCGCCGCGTTGTTGGATGAGCGTAATCGGTGCATTGAGCTGCCATGTGTTATGCGGATTTTCTGTTGTTCTGTGAAAAAATCAGAACTTTGTTGAAATTTTTTAAAAAATTAAATCAAATTAAATAAAAAGTTAACTTAATTATTTTTAATTAATTAAAATTTTAGAAATAACTATTCGATTGCGCACAAATTTTACACGAATATATTAATTCATAAAATTAAGGTTCTGTGAAAAAATCATTATAATCGGATAAAGCATGTAGGTGTTATAAGCCGAAGAAATTTTTAAAAAATTGAAAAAAATCGTAAAATTGCGATTTTCATGAGAAATAATTTTTCGATTGCACTCAAAAACGTGGCAGTTCTAAGTTCAGAGATTTCGAAGGCCTCCATAAAATTCCATCGAAATCGGAGTATCGGTTTAGCCGGAATCGTGTTAACAGACAGACAAAAAAAAACATTCCGGATTTTTTTCTCCAGTGAATGAAATGGAATCTTCGCTTCGCTCGCTACGCTCGCTACGCTCATCCAAAAAGACATGCCTAAAACTCGTTTAAATACGCCAATCACACTCTAAGAATCGACAAAAAATCCGGGGCTGTGCGCCCCGGACCCTTATTAGCTGGGAGGCATCCCCCCCAGACACCCCATAGTTGGATGTCACGGATTGTCACCAGTGACTCCCCCACCTGAAAATAAGTTGTTACGCGCCTGCGCATATGCCGTTTGCCCGGTAGAGAACGAACAAACGGACAAAAATACAAAAAAAAACACCCTAGTTAAATTGTTTGGGGGGTCAGTTGCAATTGAAGTCTTCGCTTCGCTCATCCAAAAATTTACGAGGTTCAATATAATGTGTGCTATAATGTATAATGTGTGTTGTATGCACTTTAATCCGAAAAAGTTTCGAAGCCAAGGATTAAAGGAACTTTCCTCGTTGATAATCATCATGCGATCCATCTCTCATCATTCAACCTGCTTACACTAACACTCCAACACCGATAGAGGTAGCACAATGCTTTCAAGTATGTCGCAAATCTAGCACGACGTAGGTAATGTAAGTAATATCAAGTTACTATAGAAAAAGTAATGAAATCCCACCTAAAACGTAATCATTGGACAGAAATAAAAAAAGCTCATCCTTCAACGCGACTGGGAAAAGCGTTTGCGAAGCGGCCTAGTAAATACATAAATTAAGAAAATTAAGAAAAACATATTATAAAAGATACAACGTAATCAAATATATAAAATAAATGAGTCTATGCTCATAAATTTCAATTATCGTATGATATCATAATGTGAGTAAATAGTGACCTTCAAAACATCGTACAAAAAACAAGAATATTTTTAGAAATAACTTAAATAATATAGTTACATTAATTAAGTACATTTGTTTAAAGAAGAACAATATTTTCCAAACAAATGTAGCTTATATCCAAATTTCTCAAAAATTTATAGTGGAAACCACAATAATTATCAATTTTATTATCCAATAATGTATCATAAACTGATTAAATTTGAGTGCATTTTGCAATAATTAAATTTTTCTACCGTAGAAAGGTAGTTGTTGCTAACCACCATGCATTGAAGTACACATAATCAGCTAGTTGGTGGTCAACATCGGTAACCACCGCGACTGGAAGAAAAGCTTTTAGGCTGTAAAAAATGTTTTTTGGATGAGCGTAGCGAGCGTAGCGAGCGAAGCGAGCGAAGCGAAGACTTCAATTTCACTGACCACCAAAAAATTTAGCTCCAATGTTTTTTTGTTTGTTTTTTTGTTTGTTTGTATTTCTGTCTGTTTGTTCGCTCTCTACCGGGCAAACGACATATGCGATCTTGATGAAAATTTGAGGGGACCTTCGATTTCTCTGAACTTAGACTTGCTACGTTTTTTGGGTACAATCGAAGAAATATTTCTTATGAATATCGTACTTGAACGATTTTTTTCGATTTTTAGTGCGAAATTTTCGTTACATTTGAGTAAATTCTGACCAAATGGGTGGGGCTACAACGTTCATATTTCACATTGACTTTAGGATTATGGTGATTTGGTACCTTGTGAAAGAAAAAGCTGAAAAAGTTAGCTAAAACCCTTAGAAACAAAGGTTTTAATATGAGTTTTTCGATTTTTAGTTCGATATTTTCGACACATTTGGGCCGATTCTGACCAAACGGGTGGGGCTACAACGTTCATATTTCACATAGACATTGATGTTATGGTGATGTAGTACTTTTAAAAGAAAAAGTTGAGAAAGTTATCTATAATCCATAGAAATAAAGGTTTTAATATGAGTTTTTCGATTTTTAGTGCGATATTTTCGTCGCATTTGGACCGATTGTGACCAAATGGGTGGGGCTACAACGTTCATATTTCACATGGGCATTAAGGTTATGGTGATGTAGTACCTTTTGAAAGAAAAAGTTGCAAAAGTTGACAAAGTTATCCAGAATGCATAGAAATAATGGTTTTAAAATATGTTTTTTTGAGGTTTATAATAACAACTAACAAGAAACAATAAAAACTTGACAACAGTCACCTACAATGCATTCACAAAGCACTTGCAAAGGAAAAATGGTCCCACGCAAACTAAAACTTACAAAAACGCTCATCCATCAACGCGGCGGGACTTTAGCGTTTTCCTAGTGTTACCAAACGACTAATCAAGTCAGGTCAAATTACGTAGTTTTTGGATGAGCGAAGCGAAGATTTCAATTTCACTGACCCCAAAAAAATTTAGCTCGGGTGTTTTTTTTTTTTTTTTTTTTTTTGTCTATTTGTTCGCTCTCTACCGGGCAAACGGCATATGCAATCTTGATGAAAATTTGAGGGGACCTTCGAAATCTCTGAACTTAGACTTGCTACTTTTTTGGTACGATCGAAGAAATATTTCTCATGTATATCGTACTTTTACGATTTTTTTATTTTTATTTTTAGTGCGATATTTTCGTGACATTTGGGCCGATTCTGACCAAACGGGTGGGTCTACAACGTTCATATTTCACATGGACATTAAGGTTATGGTTATGTATTGCTTTTTGAAAGAAAAAGTTGAAAAAGTTAGCCAGAATCCATAGAATAAAGGTTTTAATATGAGTTTTTTTAGGTTTATAATAACAATTAACAAGTAACAATAGAAACTTGACAACAATCACCTACAATGCATTCACAAAGCACTTGCAATGGAAAAGTGGTCCCACACAAACTAAAAACTTACAAAAAAGCTCATCCATCAACGCGGCGGGATTTTAGCGTTTTCCTAGTAATACAGAATACATTTCCGTTACTGAGGACACCTGTAACACATTTTAAGTACATTCTCCCTATTATGATCTCGTATAGCCGTGCTTGTGTTAAGATAAGCATCATTCACATTTAACAGTTGAAAATATATTTGCAGATAAAAATCGAGATCGCCGAGAGAACCCGCATGCTGGAAATCATTGGCTTCAGCGTCTCTCTCACGGCCCTGTTGATCTCCTTGGCAATCTTCTGTCGCTTCAGGTACAATATCACGTTTATAAAATAAATTTAAATTGTTAACTTATATGAAGGTTTATGAATTGTAATAAATTGTTTAACAACATACCCCGGAATACTCGTTATTGTATCTATCTGGGACGACTAAAAACACAATGTTGTTAGTTTAGTAAGATGATCGCCAAAAACAAAAATCAATTCACCGGAAATTGATCCCGGAATTATCAGCTAGACAAACCTAAGAAGCCTGTCAAATAAGAAATTTTAGAGGAAACATTATTGCGAAGAAGCTGAATTTTTGCAAAGACCTTCCTTGTAGATTACTTATCAACATAATCAAATTTCACTACGATAGGACTGGAATCGACTGGAGGTTCGACCGCCATATCGTAAAAAGCATGCTAAAAAGTGTTTGTTTTCGTATATTTCCGATAAGACAGGCTTTGACAAAAAGTTACAATGACAAAGTATACGCCATCAAATTCCCTGAAAAATTGGCGTCTACCATATTTTTGTTAACGATGACGTATAACAAAATCGCGTTATAAGAGTTACTTATTCAAGTACCAGCTGATTACCAATTTTATACTCCCAGCACAGAACAATTTCATGTTAAATTAATAATATATTCCTATTGAAAAGACCTCTCTATCATTTTAAGGCATATTCTCATATTCTCACATTGCGTAGTCCGTAACATTTTATGATGAACCTGAGATTTTAGGAATGTAAACGGTCGATAATTGAAAAAGTTTATTTTTGGAATTTAATAAGGAACGGTCGATAATTGAACAAGTTTCGAACAATATTATGGAAATTATACAGTGCGTGACGTCACCACTCGTAACGTAGTTGGATGCCTACAGTTTGTCTCATCTAAACTAGAGCCCGGCGTTTTGTGGGTTCAAAGAGCGCAGACAGTGGTGGTCAGGTTGTAAACCTATCATAGTTTGACAGCTGAAGTGGACTCCGCAGAGCAGTAAAGTACAGTCACATCCAGTGCGACCTTGGCCCTATATCCTGTATGGGGATGATATTGATGGAGCGAGTGTAATTGAAACGTTGATCTTGCGCGGCATTATGTAATGGAGGCGCAGCAAGAAGAGTAAACCACTAAACCCCGGCATACATACAAGTGGTTTTCGATACTCGGGAGGTTGCAACCAACTTGCATCGGATGTGATTGTACTTTTTTATTACGGAGAGGCCCATCCTTCCCGTCAATTTCGGACGGATTTACAACTTTTCATAATAGAGCAGGCGACATCCTAGTTTCTTTGAACCCTAAAACGCCGGGCTCTAGTTAAGATGAGACAAACTGTAGTGAGCTTCGCTACCGACGACTCTAGGACGAATGAGGTCGCTTCAACCCGCCCATTCTACTCCACGGGCACGTGTTCGTTCTCATCTCTATGCCTCTGAATTTGATATGATATTTTTTCATTTAAAATCTATTTAAGTATACGTTTAGTTTTTTTCACGAGTTTTATTTGATACCCAATCGTCATTTCGTCAACTTTCAATCATGTGTTCAGTAGATAATTGGATGAGCGTAGCGAGCGAAGCGAAAACTTCAATTTCACTGACCCCAAAAAAATTTAGCTCCAATTTTTTTTTTTGTCTGTTTGTTTGTTATCAGGATTCCGGGCAAACGGCATAAGCGATCTTGATGAAATTTTGAGGGGACCTTCGTTTTCTTTGAACTTAGAGGTGTATTGCTTTTGGGTACAATCGAAGAAATATTTCTCATGAATATCGTACTTTTACGATTTTTTTCGATTTTTAGTGCGATATTTTCGTCACATTTGGGCCGATTTTAACCA
Source organism: Sweltsa coloradensis (assembly GCA_024449915.1). NCBI lineage: Eukaryota > Metazoa > Arthropoda > Insecta > Plecoptera > Chloroperlidae > Sweltsa > Sweltsa coloradensis. The sequence continues at coordinate 54,433 of JAMZAV010002744.1, forward strand.
AACGGGTGGGGCTACAACGTGTTTATTTTACATGGACATTAAGATTATGGTGATGTAGTACCTTTTGAAAGAAAAAGTTGATAAAGTTAGCTAGAATCTATAGAAATAAAGGTTTTAATATTAGTTTTTCAATTTTTATTGAGATCTTTTCGTCACATTTGGGCCGATTCTGACCAAACGGGTGGGGCTACAACGTTCAGATTTCACATGGACATTAAGGTTATGGTGATGTAGTACCTTTTGAAAGAAAAAGTTGAAAAAGTTAGTCAGAATCCACAGAAATAAAGGTTTTAATATGAGTTTTTGTAGGTTTATAATACCAATTGCAAAGTAACAATAGAAACTTGACAACAATCACCTACAATGCATTCAAAAAGCACTTGCAAAGAAAAAGTGCAAACAAACGCAAAAAACGCAAACAAATAACTTACAAAAAAAACGCTCATCCATCAACGCGGCGGGACTTTAGCGTTTTCCTAGTATTATACACGAGTAAATTTACTGATAACAAAGTTAAAGTTCCTACTTCCTAGGGTTAATTTTCAATAGCCAGATTTTATATCGCACCGGCAACTTCTCCCTGTTTGGGAAACGGTGGAGAGATAAGTCGATTGGACTGATTAATTTGGTGTTATATATATCCAAACGCACATTTTAAACAACGTCGACAAAGCCACGCCACAAAACAATTATTTTTGAAAAATTATCATTTAGGTAGGCCTAGTGTTTGACGTCTCTTTGTATGGCACGAGGATATATAATAATAATATGATATTATATTATTCAGATTCACTAATTATCACTCACATTGACACGATTATTGGATGAGCGAAGCGAAGACTTCAATTTCACTGACCCCCCAAAAATTTTAGCTCCAATGTTTTTTTTTTGTATTTTTCTCTGTTTGTTAGCAGGATTTTGAGCAAACGGCATAAGCGATCTTGATGAAAATTGGAGGGGACATTCGAAATCTCTAAACTTAGAGGTGTATTGTTTTTGGGTACAATAGAAGAAATATTTCTCATAAATATCGTACTTTTACGATTTTTTTCGATTTTTAGTGCGATATTTTCGTGTCATTTGGGCCGATTCTGACCAAACGGGTGGGGCTACAACGTTCATATTATACATGGACAATGGACATTGAGGTTATGGTGATGTAGTACTTTTTGAAAGAAAAAGTTGAAAAAGTTAGCCAGAATCCATAGAAGTAATTTCTTTAAATATAAGTTTTTACGGTTTAGTGCGATATTTTCGTGCCATTTGGGCCGATTATGACCAAACAGGTGGGGCTACAACGTTCATATTATACATGGGCATTGAGGTTATGGTGATGTAGTACCTTTCGAAAGAAAAAATTGAAAAAGTTAGCCAGAATCCATAGAAATAAAGCTTTTAATATAAGTTTGTTTACGGTAAATAATAACATTTGACAAGAGTAACAATAGAAACTTGACAACAATCACCTTCAATGCAAAGGCAGCAAAGCAAAACACTTGCAAAAGTAAAGATATCCCACGCAAACTAAAAACTTGAAAAAAGCTCATCCATCAACGCGGCGGGACTTTAGCGTTTTCATAGTCACAGAAAACACTTACTGAGCTGTTACTGTGCTAGTGACAAATCTGAGAAGGCTCCATTCGCACAGTGCCAACTCCTTAACACAGTACAACACGACGTGTTCTAACCTTGTGTCCTACCCTGCTCGTTCAGCAGGCATTCACCACCGTAACATGCCCCCATGCAGGCGCGCGTCAAAACAAACCATTGTAGACGGTGTAGGCCTTTTCCAAGGTCACCACAATTTCCTTCTTTACTATTTTTTGCACATCCACTTGTTTAAAAAATTACTTCATCTAATGTGATAATATGCCTTTAATAAGGTTTCAATACTATGGAAAAAATATAACGCTCAAAATTGGTTAGTGTTGTTGTTTGTTTGTTATTAAGTTGTATTGTTGTGGTATTTTTGAGAAAATACAATTATTATTTGACTATGTATAATAAAGTACTATATGACATTAAATAATAAATAAATAATATATAAACATATTGGATATACAAATAATAAATAATAATAAAGTAAAGGAAACATTCTTGCTGCTCACATAATATAGTGACTATGATAACGATCCGAAATCAAAAAAATTTAAAGTCCATATATGGCTGCCAATTTCTAATATACACAATTATAACCATTTTTAACACATATTTTTGTTAATACGATAAGAAGGAAAAGAATAAAATTTAAATATTTAAAAAAATAATTTCAATCGAAGATTAATAACATGTGTTTAAATATCCTAGTAATCCAATATGGCCGCCAAAAATCTTTGAAACACATTATTGTTCCATAAGAAAAAATTATTTCGAGTAAATGTTGTTAATATCTTCCGGGTGAATAAGAATCCCATAAAATCTGAGCAGAATGATCGGAGCAATTAGTGTATATTTTCTTATGTCTCGAAAATGGTTTTGGATATACAAAAGGTTAACATAGCGAAAAGATACATAATAACATTCTCTACAAAAAAGGTACCTACCATATTTTGGTTAGTGGTAACGATGACGTTACAAAATCGTGTTATATAAATATATGCCGCTTTTTTTAAATACAAGCGGACTTCCTTCTTCATACAGTACACAAAGAACGGAACAATTGCACGTGATTCTAATATAAAATGTATTCCTTTTGAAAAAACTTTTACCTTTACTAATAATAATCTATTATGTTATGATTTTTAAGAGCTATGAGTAGACGAGGGAGCGCAGCGAATGAAGTCTACTATTCAACTCAAAAAGCACTAGATCTGTATTTTTTGTCTTGAGTGACTTTGCTCCAGAACGGCCGAACGGCTAAACAGATTGAGCTGAAATTTTAAACAGACATCCGATACAAGTACTTAGCGTGCAGTAATCATTTTGAGCAAAATCTGTTACGATTTAAACTCGCAATAAATAATACATTGAAAATAGGCTAAGAATGTCACATTTAATTGAAGACAATGTTTTGTTTTTGTTTTTGAGCAAATCATTTTATTGATTTTAATCATGTTTGCATGCAGTGACCTAGGTGTATCGAATGTTGCACACTTAAGGTTACCTAAAATTCCTCTCGGAGATTGAGTAAACCTTGCAATCATTACTCGTATTTTGTACTGGCTATGTTTTCCATAGTATTTTATGCAATAGGGAATATTCCACTTACTATTTTATAGTTTATTTCAATTATTAAAATATGTCTTAATAGTCACCGCACTTTTTTTTATTTAAAAAAATGTAATTTGTGTAATTTAAACAAGAAGTACATTGGACCCCCAGTTTGCGCGCCAAAAACGAGCGTGCGCCATCTTTGGACGGTACTTCGTCATAACTGTGTTGAGTCAAGGCCAATTAGAAACTAAATGTACGTATATTTGTACATATTTACATACAGACGGCGGTGCTCGCCCATCCGCTCAACAACAAACACAACTCCACAGCCACTTAAACGTTGTACATTTTCACTAATTTTTCTTTTTCTTTTTTCGCATGTGACAAGAGATTTCGCGAGATCATTGTGATAAAGAATTACGAGCATTTTGTCTTGAACTTTTGCACAGCCTAGGACTATCATGCTATTCTTTATCTACAATAGGCTCTAATTATTGATCAAAGTAAGGTTTTTGTGCGGGATGTGTGTCAGAACACGGAAGTGCAGGTTAGGGTTGGCAAGCTAAGCCAAGGGCTTGTCAAGTGAGTAATTTTAGTATTCACATACCAAGGCCTATATCCTACACGAACGATTGGCCTAGACTGTTGTATTATAAATAATTTTCTACGGCTAGGCCTAGACCTAGAAATGTTTCAGTTTTGTTTTTGATTGCAATTTCAACTTTTCTCGTTTTCTGGCTAGGCGTTAAATGTAAAATGTCCGCCGTCTGTTTACATTACTGTAGGCAACGCTAGGCGCTGCTTTTAGTATGTAGTAGTAGTAGTTAGTAGTAGTAGTAGTATAGTAGTGTAGTAGTAGTAGTAAGATTTAGTAGTAGTAGTAGTAGTAGTAGTAGTAGTAGTGTAGTAGTTAGTTAGTAGTAGTAGTAGTAGTAGTAATAGTAGTAGTAGTAGTAGTAGTAGTAGTAGTAGTAGTAGTAGTAGTAGTAGTAGTAGTAGTAAGTAGCTTTATTTTGTTTACAATACATTACATGTTACACATGGAAAATGTAGGAGACAAAAATGGCGAGGTTCAATCATTGAGAGATCATTCTTCCACCTAAAACACTAAAAAAAAAAAAACTAAAACTAAAACACCGCCGTCTCGATGTATGTATGTATGTGTATCCAGACGGCGTTGGTTCAACACAGTTCTGACGTCATAGCCGTTTTTGCCGCTCTTAGAATATTAAAAAAATGCTGTTTTAAAGCGGCTATAAATTATTGGATTATTATTTCACGGAAAAACAAAGTACACATTTGTAATCGAAACGAAATACTTTTTCTAAAAAAACTATTTGTACAGTATTTGACGGATATGGAATATTCCCTATTCAAAACAAGTTCTATAATTTCCCAGAAATAATCAAATAATCCAGAAATAAACAAATCTATCCCGACCGTTGTTTGAACCCGCGGGACTCCAACATTACGGGTATAAAGGCACAACTAGAGTAGGAAATAACGCCAGAGTCGTTGGAACTGTAGGGCCATAATGCGCCACTCTAGCTAGCCTATGATAGGAGAGGGAAGAAAGAACCATGCTGGATTGGATCCAGCCTTATATAGGGGGAGAAAATTGAATGTTCCCAGGTACTCATCACATGGCTCACTCACTCGTCTAACAACGACTTTGGCGATTGCCTAATATAAATTGTTAATTAGACTAGTGAGCGCAGCGAACGAAGTCTTACAAATTCAAGTCAAACGGCTCAAGATCTGTTTTTTGTCTGTGAGTGTGAGTGAGTGAGTGAGTGAGTGAGTGAGTGAGTGAGTGAGTGAGTGAGTGAGTGAGTGAGTGACTTCGCTCCAGAACAGCCGAACCGCTAAACAGATTGATCTGAAATTTAAAAGAGAACATCCGGTACATGTCTTGAGCGTGCAGTTAAGATTTTGAGCAAAATCCGTTAAGATTTAAACTCACAATAAATAATAAATTGTAAATAGGCTGAGAAATTAAGTCACATTTAATTAGAACAAATCATTTAAAAAAATCAAGTTTGCATGCAGTGACCAAGGTGTACAGATTGTTGCACGCTCAAGGTTAACCAAAATTAAATTTAAATTTAAAAATATTAAAATAAACCAGAAGTAAAATATCTATCCCGACCGTTGTTTGAACCCGCGGTTCTCCAACATTCCGGGTACAAATGGCGCCTTAGCCAACTAGACTAGGTAAACGGCGCCAAAGTCGTTGTAAGACGAGTGATCGAGTCATTTGTTGAGTACCCGGTACACTTGCATTTAAGTTCATTGATATAATATAAGGTATAAATGATAGGGTTTTGAGTTTGTTTGTGATAAGCGCGTCAACTGTTAGGCGATAATGCCTATGATAGGTTAGGGAGGAAATACCCATGCTGTATCCAGCCTTTTGTAGGGGGAGGAAATAGAATGTTACCGGATACTCAACACATGACTCGCTCGCACGTCAAACAACGATTTTGGCGTTTTCCTAGTGTTATGATATGCATACATAATACATATTGTTGTGTATATTATAATGTTGGTTTCATGTACTTTCATGTGCCGCGCACGGCGCGCGCACTGATCTTTATTTTCGTCCACTACTTTTGACGAGCTGCTGACTGTGTTAGGAGTACTGGTGGTAGTGTGAACGCGATTTCCGGATCTTGACCTGACAGGGCCAAGTTTTCTAATGTGTTCTAAAGTGTATTTAGTTTTAATATTTAATACAGCAACATGGTATTGAACATCGCCTACACAGATTGACTTCACCTTCAATCCTGGAAATAACACATGTTATCAGTATCATATCATTATATACTAGGAAACGCTCAGTTGGACGCGTTAATAAGCGAGCACGTGCTATAGCTAGAACCACATTGCAATTTTTTTAAATTTTAAAATTTGCGACGTTCGCTGTCCACGAAGCCATGTTTCCAATATTATTTATTATTGGCAAGGTAGGCCTATTTGGGTAAACCTGTACTTTGTGGATGAAATCCACCGCCATCTAGAAGACCTTGACATCATTTCTTTGGGAAAACTATTTTAACTATTTGGTTTGGTTACAATTAATAAAACACTGCTTCCTTGATAGTATTTTGATTACTTCTAGGTGGCAGTGTATAGTCCGAACCTCGCGCGACTTTTCGTTGCCATGGTAACGTTACTTTTGTTATTTCCATCTACACTACTTATCGGATTAAAATAAAATTAACATATTCGTGACCGGACGGACATTCTAAATGATTTGGCCACCTCAGATTTTGACGCCGTTTAGTTTTAAAAAAAAACTTTAGATTAACTTTAATTAAGCGAGCGAAGCGAGCGTTTCCATTTGACTCTGCCGGAAAAATTAGTCACTGGTTTTGTTTTGTTTTTTTTTGTTTGTTTTGTTTGTTTGTATGTCTCGCCATAACGTTCGAACGGAGGCTCGGATCGAGTTGAAATTTGGACCATCCGCAAGCTTCGTTCTCGATTGAATGCCATTAGTTTTGTGGCAAAAACGTTCAAAAAGTTAAAAAGTTACATTAAAGTTAATCGAAAGTTTTTTTTTTTTAAACTAAACGGCGACAAAATCTGAGATAGCCAAATCATTTAGAAGGTCCGTCCGGTCACGAATATGTTAATTTATTTTGATCCGATAAGTAGTGTAGATGAAAATACATTATAACAAAAGTAACGTTGCCATAGCAACGAAAAGACGCGCGAAGTTTCTAATGCACTGCCACCTAGAAGTAATCAAAATACTTTCGAGGAAGCAGTCTATAATTTGTCAACAGTGTCAACAAAGAGTTTAAATAGTTTTCCCAAGGCTTGTCAAGGTCCTCTAGATGGCGGTGGATTTTAAAGTAAGATTTACACACGGGTTTACCCAACTACCTTGGCAAAAATAAAAAATTTTGGAAACATGGCCCTGGGGAAACAGCGAACGTCGCAAATTTTAAAATTTAAAAAATGTGCAATGTGGGTCTAGCTATAGCACGTGCTCGCTTATCAACGCGTCCAACTGAGCGTTTCCTAGTTTCCATTACACTACTTATCGGATCAAAATAAAATTAACATGTATAACATGTATATTAAAATGTAAATTGAAATCACGATTATTTAAAAGTTAGTGTAATAAGTTTTTTTTAAATGAAAGAGTAGTCTACGTGCTTCGAACCATTCGAGACTTAGGGCTAACCCTTTGGGCGTCATGTGTCCACTTTATGTACACTTACAGGCCCCAAATTCTTTCATTTAAAATTCTCTTTCTTGTGATAACATAGCACACATATTTCTTATTTTATTTATTTTCTTACGTTCACATCCGTAAACAAAACGCATCACGCCGAAAACAACATTTTAGGTACATCTAAAACTTTTTTCCATCGCTATTTGCCGCTGTGTCTACCTGAGTGATCACTACTGCTAGGGGTCTACGTTCCACCAACAGGGCCGCGCTAGTGTGCTTTCGGGGGGCCAAATAGCATGTTCTATGTGTGCACACAAGATTTTCCTAACATATACCTAACAGGTTCAGAAGAAAAAAATTTAATTTGACGAAATTCCTACGGGTGTTATGGCCATGGACGCGGTATTGATAGCGCATCGAGCAAACGCTGACACTGCTCACCGCACAATTGTATTGCTTGTCATGTAGCGTTCGGCCATTATTACATACAAAGACAGTACAGGATATAAAATGGAAGTGATTTTTTATGCCCTACAACTTTATTTGAAAAGAAATTCCTCAAGTCGTTAGTTTTTATTTCATTGTATTAATATGCAAAACAATTCAGATAATTTAAAAAACAAAGTAAACATTTAAATCAAGGCCCGTAGGCGCTGGAGAACCAAGGGCGCGCAAAAACGCATTAATTATCAAACGACCTTTTCTTTACAAACTTTTTAAAAATGAATTTGAGCTATTTTGTTCCAATACTTCATTCAATATTGCTAAATTTCCATTCTTTACAAACCCAAAATATCAAAAAATTATATTTTAAAAAATGTTGGAAAACCCGCAACGGATGTTTTGGGATTCTGTGGGGATGTTCAGGAGATCTACCTGATCAAATCCTAAGTGGTCCAAGCTTTTTTAATGTGGGGGTTTTTCGGGCCATATTTGACCTCATTGCAGTGTACTAATAAGGAATTCTCTGCAAAAATTCTGCTTCTTCGAAATTTTTTTTCTTCTAAACGCAAAAGGTTTTATTTAACAGGATAAAATCGATCTGATAGTATTGTGACTTTAAGGAGAAATTATTTAAACACATATTATTATATTTTATTTGACTTCCACGATTTATATTTCATTGATTTATTAAACAAAATTATATAATATGCTGAAATAATACAATATAATGTGCAAAACACAAATATTATGCTTCTGCATTAAGGTTTAACTTTAAGAATAAAAGATTTAGATTGGTAATAATTCCTCAAAAAAAAAAAATATTAGTTTGTCACTATATTTTCTTTAATTAAAATCGGGTACTTACAAATGAAAAATAAAAAATATTACAAGTATAACATAGTCGTAGCTTGGAACGAAAGCTTTTAACCTGTAGCTTTTAGGTAAACTAAACGCCCACAATCGTTTTCAGGTCACTGCGTAATAACCGCACTCGGATCCACAGAAAAAAGTTCATTGCCATGGTGATCCAGGTGGTGATACGACTAACGCCTGTACATCGACCAGGCGATGATCAGGAACCAGGACAAAGGGGGCGCCGACGCCGGGAAGTCAGGCGCAAGCAGGGCAAAAGACAATACGGTCAGTACAAGAGAGTAACACGATTATACCCAGGTGGTGATACGACTAAAAGCTGTACATCGACCAGGCGTGATCAGGAACGGGGCAGGAGGCGCCGACGCCGGGAGTCAGGCGCAAGCAGAGCATAGACAATACGGTTAGTACAAGAGGAGTAGCACGATACATCCAGGTGGTGGTACGTGGTGGTTATTTTTTCACACAAGAGAACTATCATTTGCAGACGTTCATGCGGCAATTTATTGTGCTGCTGTAGCAGTGGTTAGATATTGGGCTTAAGGTAAAAACTGCAACATCTCCCAAAGACCAAAACGGGAAAGAAAAGTACGAAATGGGAAAAACCGACTAGTTTGGGAGAATCGTTGAGTTTAGGAAAGAATCGGTCGACTGCAACAATACCGAATGGGTAATAGATCTAAAAATGTGATAAGATACTGCCAAAATATATTTGAAAGATTCAAGGTTCACACAAAGCATGAAACACTTAACGAATTCATTCACGAATATTTGGAAAAACTTTAACAAAAAGTAAGTGCTCTAGCTAAGAAATTAAAAATATATAAAACATGTAGTATTAGAAAAGAAGAAAAACGAATGTTTAAAGAAAAGGAAAAACAGTTATACCAAAAAACTATCTAGTATTTAAGAAATAATAGGAAATAGAACACCAACTCAGACAGAGATAGAAGAGTTTTGGACAGGAAAATGGGTAACCCGGTTTGCACACAACCCCGGATGCACAATGGATTTAAGACGAAATAGCTAGGATGAGCGATATTAAAAGAGATGAGATTCGAAGGTATAACTATTGATGAATTAAAGTCGACAATCAGTGCTACACATAACTGGAAAGCAAACCCGGTAATGATAATATTCAAAATTTGGTAAAGAAATTTAATACTACTCACAATCAAAATTTGAAAATGTCTCAACGAGTTTATAAATGGAGTAAAGTAATACCCGAATTCTTTACTGAAGGAGTAACCTTTTTTCAAATCAAAGGATAATGACACGAAAGAACCCAAGTTATATCGGCCATATTACATGTCCCACCAAATATATAAAATATTGACTTCAGCATAACAAATAAAGTATATAATCATTTTCGAAGAACTTTTGACTTTGAACTTTTTGAAGACAGTAATGGAGACATGGAGGAACAACACTAAAACTTAATAGAAAACAACAAACAGATAACTACGATACAATACAAATTAAACGTGGCATTTTCCAAGGTGACTCATTAAGTGCATTATGGTTTGCTGTCATTAAACCCACTGTCGCATAAAGCTTTAACGAATCAACAACGGATTTAAAATTAAGGACAATAATATGGTATGTCACAATTTTTCACCTATTCTACATGGATGACCTAAAGTTGTATGCATCAAATTTTTCTCAACTAAACAGTTTAGTCAATACAACATTAGAATTTTGTCAAGATATCTGCATGGAGTTTGGGAGACAAATGTAAGACGATACAATCGAAAAGGGTAAGGTTACACAGCAGAAGAGTTCCAGCTAGATGATGGAATAGGACTGGAATAATGGACGATAACGATATATACAAATATTTAGGATTCTCACAAGCTGCCAGATTTGAACAAAAAGTAATGAAAGCAAAATTGATAGATACATACAAGAAAACGACTAAAAATCTATCCTCAAGACGCAACTAAACGGTAAAACAAGATCACAGCAATAAATACATAATCAGGGGGTTTGGAACGGGGGGGGATGGGGGGGGAAACTCCCCCCCACTTGTTGGCTTTACCCCCCCAGCTTTGGGGGGGCAAGTAGGTATGGGTGTCATTTTCTAACTTATAATTGTTGGGTGATTTTTAGGATTTTTACTACAGTCGGGCTTGCAAACAAAAAGGAAGGTTTATGTTGACATTTTTTAGAAAGATTCAGTAACTAAGAGACGTGATTTGCGTGACTAGACTAGCCATCTGATTTTAGACTAATATTCATTATATTTTGTGTGCAATGTTTTCACTCCCAAGCCAGACTGTGGGCTGTCGAAACCCATTTTAGTCAGGTAATCAATCTTCAATGCAATATTAGCTTCAAAAGTAAAACCCCTTTTTCATAATTAAAATTCGCCTGAAAAAAGTGTTTTAGGCCACCTATCAGGGCCCTTTTTGAAAAAATCTCGCCTACGGCGGAAAAAGCTCCGGCGGCTGGGGCTTTGTTCCAGACCCGGTTTGCCCACCCAACCTCCCTAGTCAACTTGAGTGGACCCCCACTAAAAAAAATAGTTCTACGCCACTGTACATAATATGCTATACCAGTACTGACATATTCATTTGGAATCATTAATTGGACGCAGACAGACATCCACGCGTTTGAAATATTAACTCGTACTACACAAACCAAAAACAGAATACATCATCCAAAATCAGCAATAGAGAGAATGACACTTCCAAGAGAAAAAGGAGGACAGGGCCTAATTGATCTGAACAACTTATATTATAAACAAATAGACATTTTAAGAAAATAATTTTTTACAAAAAGCAACCAATCCACACTACATAGGGCTGTGGTGCTAGCTGACAAATCATTGACTCTTCTCAATCTAGCAAACAAAAATGTTAATCTACAAGGGAACCTCATAACTGACGCTTCAAAAGAGTTACGTCTCTCAGAAAAAACCCTACACAAGAGACATTATGATGAACTACATAAAGGTCACGTAGATATTAAAGCATCAAATAGGTGGTTAAACAACGGGGAACTATTTGGAGAAAACAGAAGGTTTTATGCTGGCTATTCAAGACACAGTGATTGCAACGAAAAAGTATTAAAAAAAATACATTATACAAGATGCGACAGTAAACGATCAATGTAGAAAATGTAGTGTAAGGGGTGAAACAATCGAACACATCATATCCGGGTGCCAGTCACTATGTCAAACGGATTACCTCTACAGACATAACCAAGTAGCTAACATTATTCACCAAAAACTAGCAATCAAGTACAACCTCATTGACACACACACACCTTACTACAAATACAAACCGGAGAAAGTACTAGATAGTAAAGATTTCAAATTATATTACGACCGCACAGTTATAACAGACCAAACGATACATCACAACAGACCGGATATAATAATAATTGACAAGAAGAAACAAGAAACTACCCTTATCGACGTTGCTGTCCCAATGTGCCATAACGTCGAGACCACGTGGAAGAAAAAAAATTGACTATAGTGTAGTGAACTTGCAATCGAGATCAAGAAGATGTGGAATCAGAAAAAGGTAAATTAAATACAATCCCAATCATTACATCAGCCAACGGTATCATACCGAAGAAGCTACATGAAAGCATTAAACAACTAGATCACTCAAGATCAATCGAGACTCCGAAGGCAGTAATACTCAACACTTGTAGAATAGTTCGTAAATATCTAAACAAAGAATGATATTATTTACAACTTTCAGAAATTAAAAAAGTCTGCCCCAACCCAACAATTGTGGTAAATAATCTAGGGCGACGGTCGTTTGCCCGCAGCCAAGCGCACGCGACTGCTAGAAGGCGATGACTAACTCGACCCAGTTTATATTTCAGCTATCTGCACACGCCGTCCCGAAAGATTTACAATCTTGAAACTCGGTATATGACCTGATATGTGGTCCATGACATACCAAAAAAAAAATCAGCCCGATCCGATAGCCCGTTCTGTTTTAAAAAAGTGCGTTAATATCGACGATAATCGTCCGGCTGATTGGTTGGTTGGTTTGTTGGGGGGGGGGGGGGGGTAGTGGATTCTGACAGAGAGGAATAAGAGCCTACAGAGAAAACGGTACATCTTAGAAACTATGAAACTTGAACCACACTTAGATGTACCTCAGACTCACAAACTTCCGCCGAGAGACAAGCAATATTCCACACCCAACACCCCCTAAATCATCCCCTAAAATTAAAATAATTCATAGCTCTAACCCAAAATTGAATTTTTAGTCAAACTAGTTATTAAAATTATGTTCTTATGTATTTTAACCCAATCGGTCCATTCTCATTATATAAACCACATTTTATCAACCCCCATTCCTAATAGTTTATATTATTTTTACCTTGATTTCCAGCATTCACCACGAAGGCACCTAATGAGTTATCATTATGAAATTTGACATGATGGTACATAATAATATGAAAAATAATCCGCCAAGAGGCAATTAGCGGTATTCGACCCCCAACACCCCCTAAAACTGGAATAATTCATAGCTCTAATACTAAAATTGATGTTTTTTTCAAAATAGTTATTAAAATTATGTTTTAATGTGATATAATCCAATCGGCCTATTCTCATTTCCTAAACCACATTTTTTCAACCTCCATCCCTTTATAGTTTATATTATTTTAACCTTGATTTCCAGAATTCACTATGAAGGCACTAATGAGTTATCAGCATGAAATTTGGCATGATGGTACATACTAAAATAAAAATCATTCGCCGAGAAGCAAGCGATATTCCACCCCCAACACCCCCTAAAAAATCCCCTAAAATTGGAATAATTAAAAACTCTAAACCCAAAATTGAATTTTTATTCAATGTTATTAAATAATGTTGTAATGTGTTTTAAACCCCAATCGGCCTATTCTCATTTCCTTTGTCAAATTTTTTCAACCCCCCTCCTATTAGTTTATATTATTTTACCTTGATTTCCAACATTCACCATGAAGGCACCCAAATGAGTTATCAGCATGAAATTTGACATGATGCTACATACTAATATGAAAAATCATTCCCCGAGAGGCAAGCGATATTCCACCCCCAACACCCCTAAATAATCCCCTAAAATTGGAATAATTCATAGCTCTAACCTAAAATTGAATTTTTATTTAAATTAGTTATTAAAATTATGTTTTAATGTGTTTTAACCCATTCGGCATATTTCATTGTTAAAACCACATTATGTCAACCCCTATCCCTAATAGTTTATATTATTTTTATCTTGATTTCCAGCATTCACCACGAAGGCACCTAATGAGTTATAATCATGAAATTTGTCATTATGGTACATAATAATATGAAAAATAATCCGCCGAGAGTCAAGCGATATTCCACCCTCAACACCCCCTTAAATTGGAATAATTCATAGCACTAATCTAAAATTGATGTTATATATTTAAATTAGGTGGTTATTAAAATTATGTTTTAATGTGTTTTAACCCAATCGGCCTATTCTCATTTCCTAAACCACATTTTTCAACCCCCATCCCTTATAGTTTATATTTTTTTTACCTTGATTTCCAGCATTCACCATGAAGGCACCTAATGAGTTATCAGCATGGAATTTGGCATGATGTTACATACTAATATGAAAAATAATTCGTCGCGATGCAAGCGATATTCCACCCCCAACATCCCTAAATTCATCCTCTAAAATTGGAATAATTCATAGCTCAAACCCAAAATTGTAATTTTATTCAAATTAGTAAATTATGTTTTAATGTGTTTTAACCCAATAAGCCTATTCCCATTTCCTAAACAACACTTTTTCAACCCCCATCCCTAATAGTTTATATTATTTTTACCTAGTTTCCAGCATCACCATAAAGGTACCGAATGAGTTATCAGCATGAAATTTGGCATGGTGGTACATAATAATATGAAACATAATAATCCACGAGGAGACGAGCGATATTTATCCCCCACTGTTCCCTACCACTCTTTACTTTGGGAAAAACGTTATGTTTGTATTTATTACAATTTTAATATTTTAATTGCTGATTAAAATTATGCGTCAATGTGTTATAGTCCGGCCAACAAATCATTCACACAAAAACCCAAGACGACATTAATAACAATATTAAATTTAATAAAAACATTGAATATTGCCAACTAGGCCTACAGATTGTAAACAAAAAAAAGATGGTAGCTGTTTCTAGATAATCTGTTTTAAACGCACTGTATCCACCTTTACACGTATTTCACATGTTTAAGCCTTGATATGAAACAAACAACAAAAGATGTGATATCTCCCCAAAATACAAAAATTTGTAAATAAACGGCAGCCAAGCTCTCCTTCCAAGTCTTCGGCTGTGAATGCTGTGAGATATAGAAGTTGAGCCAAGCATTTCATTCTTTCTCCCTAGTTTCGTATTGAAAGATCATTTCGCCTGTTTACGAGCGCCAAGCCAACCATTTTCGTGGTAAAAAAAGTTAAAATTTTAAACTCAAAATCATAAAAAAATTACTTGGCTATTGATTTTGGTACGAAGACTCTAAAAAGTCAATGGCCAAGTAGTTTTTTTTTATGATTTTGAGTTTAAAATTTAACTTTTTTTACCGCGAAAATGGTGGCTTGACGCTCGTCAACAGACGAAATGATCTTACTTCTTTTCAATGCGAAAAATAGGGAGAAAGAATGAAATGCTTGGCTCAACTTCTATATCTCACAGCATTCACAGCCGAAGACTTTGAAAGGAGAGCTTGGCTGCCGTTTTTTTCTTACAAATTTTTGTATTTGGGGGGATAACAATTACACCTACGGGAGTGTTTCCCGACTAAACAAATCGAGAAACAAAGAATGAGACTTAGAGATTCCGAGACAGCTTCCATCCTGACATGGTTTTCGTGGTTTCCCATAGTCCGAAGAGCAAATGCTAGGATGGCGATGAGAAATCGGCCACGACCGTACACAGCAGAAAAAAAACATCATCTACAAACAATATTATAATTTATTAATGACTTATTTTAGTTAGAGTTAAGACAAAGTAATAATGTATGTTATAGGTACACATGGAAGTACTTGACGTAAGTCCGTACAACATGTTAGCTCCGGTTTTAACCGAGTTTGTATGAAATACATCCAATAAAATAATAATAACTTCTAACAGAATACCGACTTCATCACCCCAGAGCGGCGGTCGAACGGACGATATTGTCTAGGTTACGTAGTGGAAGAGGGATTATTGATTTTAAATAACGCACGTATTAAGGAAATCAAATTGTTAAGGGAATACTTCTATAGTAAAAATAACTTTGCGATTACATACAGCTGTAGTGCAAGCGGATGTCAACCTCACACCATTAGATCTGCATAATGATGACAATTTTGCAGACAATCTCAAGTGATGATATGAAAGAAGAAATGTGGAAACTAAAGATACTGCATGGGAGACATCACACAGAATTGCATCGTGATTATGTAGACACTGATGCATCTAATAAATGGTTACAAGTAATCGATTTTTTCGGAGAAACAGAGGGATTTTTCATGGTCATACAGGATCAAGTAATTGCAACACGAAATTACAAGAAGCACATCATTAAAGACAAGACAATTCTGGATGATGAATGTAGAAAGTGCCATTTGACCAATGAGACCATAGATCATGTAATATCGGGATGTAAACTTCTAGCCCAGTCAGACTATTTGCACAGACATAATCAAGTTGCCAACATAATTCACCAAAATCTGGCCCAAAGTGTTAGTTACTGAAGAACATCGTACCGGTACCATACTACAAGTACCAACCTGAAAAGGTAGTAGAAATTCGTAATTGGAAAACTATATTATGATCGGCTGTTATTACAGATAAGACGATACAACATAATAGGCCTGATATTATTGATGATGATGATGATATGATATATAAAATAGATAGATGATGATGATGATATTATTAATGATGATATTATTAATGTAGAAATTCCACTAAGCCAAAATATTGAAACAACGTGGGACAGAAAAGTTAGCCGCTACTTTGACTTAGGACAAGAAAAAAATAAAATGTCGAAACAAGATCAAGTCTCTACAATACCAAATATTGTGTCAGCCACGGCAGTCATACCACACAACCTACACAAAAGTTTACACCAACTGGACATCAACAAGAATCTATTCATCAAAATGCAGAAAGCGGTTATAATGCACATGCCATATAGTACGACAATTCCACAATGGCAATTGTTTTTGGATGAGCGTTGAGAGCGTAGCGAAGATTCCATTTCACAACACTGAAGAAAAAAATCCGGAATGTTTTTTTTTCTTCTTTTTTTCTGTATTATTGTGTGTTTGTCAGCACGATTCCGGCTAAATCGATACTCCAATTGCAATGAAATTTTCTGGAGACCTTCGAAATCTCTGAACTTAGAACTGCCACGTTTTTGAGAGCAATCGAAAAAATATTTCTCATGAAAAAAGCAATTTTACGAATTTTTTCGATTTTTTAAACATTTCTTAGCTTATAACACCTACTTTCTTTATCCGATTTTAATGAGTTTTTCACAGAACTACAATTTTATGAATTAAGATATCCGTGGTGAAATTTGAGCGCGATTGAAAAATTATTTCTCATGAAAATCGAAATTTTACGGGTTTTTTCTTTTTAAAACAATTCTTTGACTTATAACACCTACATGCTTTAACCGATTGTAATAATTTTTTCACGAACCTTAATTTTATGAACGCAATCGAATAATTATTTCATATGAAAATCGCAATTTTACGATTTTTTTCTTTTTTTAAATTACGATTAATTAAAAAAATTAAAAAATTTTAAGTTTTTTTTTATTTAATTTAAATTAATTTTAAAAAAATCTTCAACTTAGCAATGATTTTTTCACAGAACAACAGGAAAATCCGCATCATACATGGCAGCTCAATGCACAAATTACGCTCATCCAACAACGCGGCGGGACCTAAGCGTTTTCCTAGTATAAAACGATTTTATGTTGTATATTTTGTAAGGATTAAGATGAGTTTTTGATTTGAATGTTAAACAAATAAAATAAATAAATTGTTTTTAGAGTCTACCCACTCAGGTTTTATAACTGATTTTCAGTGGGGGACAGTAAATCAAAGCGACCATACCAACCCAGGAGGCCGCGACGCAATCGGCGAGTGAACGATAACCAACCAAAGATCGATATATTTTGTACTAGGAAATATAGCAATCAGTGGTATGGACAGTGCGCCACACACGCGAATCAACGCCAGCATCAACAAGGCCGATTCAGAACAACTCTGAATTTATTATGTGCTTCGTTGCTAGGACGGCTCCAAAGTCACCATTTACAAACTCCTAAGTAAGTAGGTAAGTAAGTTTTATTTCCAGACACATAGCACCTTACATTATAATTTATAATTACAATTTGTGATGACCTCTAAGTTTATATTGTCTGGGATAAGTATTTATTTACTTTCTCCTAAACAAATAAACTTTTTTATTGAGGTGTTTGGAAAGGTGCAATGCAATTGCTGTATCAAGCAGTATACAATTGGAAGATACTCCCTCACAATTTCTATCCTAAAATAAGTTACTTAATAATTAATGCCTTAGTCTTATTTTGTGCATATCATAACAATTTTACTGTATGCCTAATGTTGGCTATTTATAGAATTTAAGTGCCTCGTATATAAGATAATACGAATGAAACGAGAGAATAATTTTCATGGGACATGACATACATGAGACAAAAGACATGAACTGATGGACTTAAGTCCAAATCAGAAGTTAAAAAAACTTCTGACTATGGCGGGAATCGAACCCTGGACCTTCTGCATTGGAAGCAGATATGCTAACAAGACCAACGAGCCACATTATGTTAAGTTATGTTAATTATGTTGAATACTGCATATTTTTAGATAAGTTTTGAATTTGAATGTTTTGTTATTATTATAGGCACATGTATTGCTTGACATAGTCCGCAATACATTGCATTTACTTGTACCGGTTTGTACCGAGATGTGGAAACATGTGAATAATAATAATAACAATTATTATTATTATTATAGTGGTTCTTTATTGTTCAAACAATCTCAGGTACATTTGCGTCCTGGTATACAAGGCGGGGGTTGAGGCCCAAGCCCAACAAAAGTTTACATTATAACAGAAAAAAAGTACACATATTACTGTAGACAAATTAATCTAATTAACAAAATAATAATAAAGATGAGTGTGATAACAAAATCAATAAAAGTTTCTATCTATAAAACAAGCAATTGTATGGCAAAATCTTTTAAAGAGAGAGAGAGAGAGAAAGAGAGTGATTACTGCAAAAATCTTCTGACTATGTGGCACGTTTGAAGGATGACTGCTTTCTGCATGCTGATGTAGAGATTTGGAGACAGACCCAGGCATTGTAGGCTGGCAGAGAGGGAAGATGGTATGACTCCAGTGGCTGAGATCACGATAGGCACGACAGTAACAGTTTTCATTTTCCAAATTCTTGTTATTTCTTGACTTAAATTTTGATATTTTTCCACCTTAGTGTTCTCGGTGTTCTCAATATTTTTACTCATGGGGATCGCAATGTCAATTAGATATGTAATTCTGTTAGATTTATCGCATAAAATGATGTCCGGTTTGTTGTGGTCTATGGTTTTGTCTGTTATAACCTGTTTATCCCAATACATTATAAATTCTGCATTTTCGATCACAGGTGCAGGAGAATACTTGTAATAAGGAGGAGGATGACAAGTAGATGTGCGTTCATTCCTAGATGTTGATAAACTATCTTTGCTACCTGATTATGCCTACTGAGATACCACGTGTTGGCAATTGAAGGACACCCAGCTATAACATGGTCTATTGTCTCCGTAAACTTTTTGCATTTTCTACACATATCATTGTCATTGGATTTGATGATGAATTTTTTATAGTTGTTGGTATTTATAACCTGATCTTGGATGGCGAACATAAATCCTTCGGTTTCAGCAAACAAATCTCCTTTGTGAATCCATCTTATTGATTTAACAATGTCAATATTTGGCTGCTGGATGCTTTTCGGGTACCTCCCATGAAGTGATTTAGTATTCCAGACATTCATCTTCATATTTAAATCTTCAATGTATATTTCTGGATGGAAAGAATCGTCATTTAGCCTGAGGGGAGTTATAGTTTTATCTCGGAGTTTAAGTTCTTGGTGGTAATGGAATGTAGAATTAAGAAAGTATGATCTGAGTTTATGAACTGCGAATAGCACAATGACCGAATATTTACCAATCCTCTTCCCACCCTTTCCCCGTGGTATATATAACCTTTCAGAAGATGCTTTTGGGTGGTGAGTTCTGAAGAAGGTCATTTGTCTTCTTGTTAAACGATCTAGGTCCATCAAGTCCACATCTGACCACTTCACAATACCAAATGAAAAGGTCAAGATTGGTAAAGCCCATGCATTTAATGCCTTGATTTTATAGCTTCCTTTAACATTTGTTTTTAAGATAGTTTTAACTCTATGTTCATACTTTTGTTTAAATACATTTTTTAATTCCTTGTGGTTAAGAATAATGTTTTGCCTCATTCCTAGGTATTTGTATCTTTCTTCGCTATTGTTTATGTTTGGAATTTCTTGACCAACACCAATTTGGTAATTGTCAGTTTCTTGCAATTTTCCACTTTTCATATGCATTGAAGCACATTTATCTAATCCAAATTCCATATGAATGTCTTCACTGAATAATTTTACTATGTCAATTAAAATTTTGAGCTCTTCTTTTGATTTTCCATACATTTTAAAATCATCCATATACAGCAGATGTGTTATCCTTGTCATTATTATTATTATTATTATTATTATTATTATTATTATTATTATTATTATTAAAGTGGTTCTTTATGATCAAACAATCTCAGGTACATTTTCGTCCTGGTATACACAAGGCGGGGTGAGGCCCAAGCCCAACAAAAGTTCACATTATAACATCGTGAAAACATAAGTATAGTACACACAGTATTGTAGACAAATTAATCAAATTAAGAAAATAATAATAAAGGTGAGTGTGATATTATTATTATTATTATTTTTATATTATATTATTATTATTATTATTATTATTATTATTATATTATTATTATTATTATTATTATTATTATTATTTTATTGGATGTATTTCATACAAACTCGGTCAAAACCGGAGCTAACATGTTGTACGGACTTACGTCAAGTACTTCCATGTGTATCTATATTACATACCTACATTATTACTTTGTCTTAACTCTAACTAAAATAAGTCATTTATAATAGTTTGTAGATGATGTTTTCTTTCTGCTGTGTACGGTCGTAGCCGATTTCTCGTCGCCATCCTAGCATTTGCTCTTCAGACTATGGAAAACCACGAAAACCATGTCAGGATGGAAGCTGTCTCGGAATCTCGAAGTATCATTCTTAGTTTAGAAATTTACGAACTATTCTACACGTGTTGAGTATTACTGCCTTTTGAGTCGCGATGTAAACATTGGGTGGAAGATCTAGTTGTTTAATGCTTTCATGTAGCTTCTTCGGTATGATGCCATTAGCCGATATCACGTATGGGATTGTATTTACCTTTTTCTGTTTCCACATCTTCTTGATCTCAATTGCAAGTTCACTATACTTGTCAATTTTTTTCTTCCATGTAGTCTCGACGTTATGGCACATTGGGATAGCAACGTCGATAAGGGTAGTTTCTTGTTTCTTCTTGTCAATTATTATTAAATCCGGTCTGTTGTGATGTATCGTTTGGTCTGTTATAACTGTGCGGTCGTAATATAATTTGTAATCTTTACTATCTAGTACTTTCTCTGGTTTGTTTGTAGTAAGGTGTGTGTGTGTGTCAATGAGGTTGTACTTGATTGCTAGTTTTTGATGAATAATGTTAGCTATACTTGGTTATGTCTGTAGAGGTAATCTGTTTGACATTGTGACTTGCACCCGGATATGATGTGTTCGATTGTTTTACCCCTTACACTACATTTTCTACATTGATCGTTTACTGTCGCATCTTGTATTATGTATTTTTTATAATTGTTCGTCGCAATCACTCTGTCTTTATTTTATTTATTTTATTATTATTATTATTATTATTATTATTATTATTATTATTATTATTATTATTATTATTATGTTTGGTATTACTGAAAAGTATTAGGTGTAGAGTGTCAATAAATGGAAAGTGAAATTAAACGTAAAGTCCATATAAAAATAACCAAATGTCGAATGGCGTGAATATTCAGATACAATAAAAATACCATCTCTTGGACTAAAAACTGGGTAAAAAGTGACAATTCTGTAGGGTAATGCGATTAATAAATAAATTAATAAATAAATGAATAAATAAATAAAAAAAAATAAAATAAAAAAAAAAATAAATAAATAAATAAATAAATAAATAAATAAATAAATACATAAATAAATAAATAAAATAATAAATAAATTAATGTTTGATCCGAGGGTTTGTAGATGTTATTTTCTATTGGGTATCACATGAACGGAACACTTAGGCCTCTGATCGATACAAATACGGTTGTTAGAGTGACAAAAATATAATATTATATAAATTGTGTTTTAATGAATTGTTGTTGTAATATTACTATTTCAAATATTTAATTAACTGTAGTTCGTTGCTGTGTCTGCATCTTTTAGTTGTCCTTCTTTGTAAATCAGTTTTTTTAACTGAATAGGATAGACGTTAAATAAATAAATATCAAAGTGAACATGTTCTATTCGAAATTGAAAGTAAGCAAATTCACTTTCTACGTTTTGTCAAAACGAAAATATTTTTAATTGCGATAATTTAATGAAAATTAAATATGGATTTGTGAATTAAAAATCATGGAAGGTGTTAAAAATAAAATAAAATATATTTCTTCATTACTGCCATGTCGTTTGGTAATCATATGAGTAGCCATTACACATGAGCTGGAAGTTAACCGCTATACAACTTGTACTGATTGAAAAAAAAATGTTACTAGTTTTTCATCAATAGGTACAATTTAATCTCCTATAGAGAGAAAACCAATATTAGTTCAATAGAACGAGGATGAAAAGTGCAGACGTTTTATCGTTGTATTGTGTTCTGTTCTCGCAACGCGCCCTCAGAACTGGGTCACCGGCCGTTATTTCCAGATGGGAACTATTGTAGCAGACGTTTAATATCTGTGCCTCATTGCATCGACTTTTGCAGCGGATAATGACAGAATGTGGTGGAGACAATGGTGAGCTTGCATCTCGAAGCCGTATCGCTGTTGCCGTAATTACGCAAGCTTTCTGTCGGCCGGTGGACGTTGTTCAATAGCTGCCCGCAAGGGATACTAAGAAGAAGATTACAAGTTCTATGTTGATGTAGCTAATCAAACCAAAAATGTATTAAACAAGAACCTCTTAAGTCAATTAATTTTAAACTAGAATAGTACTTGGTCCGTTCATACATATTCAATATCGATATCACACAAAAATGTCGATATCGATAAATCAAAATTTTTTGACTTATGCCCCAAAAATCAAAAAAGGAAGGTTAAAAAACTGTATCCAGTAGACCTACTATTAATAATGCGTTCATTCATTCATTCGATCATTTATTCATTCATTCATTCACAAATGTTTTGCATACAGTTTTTCATATTAATTAACAGATTAAACATATAATTTATAAAAAGATAATATCATATGCAACCAAGCAGCCCTGATCGGAAATGAAGCTAGGTCTCCCACTGGCGGGGGGGGGCTCGTATAAACACGAGCTCAATGCAGATGCTGTATCACTGTTGAGTGCGATATATAATTGATGTGAATTACGAACTAGGAAAACGCTTAAGTCCCGCCGCGTTGTTGGATGAGCGTATTGGTGCATTGAGCTGCCATGTGTTATGCGGATTTTCTGTTGTTCTGTGAAAAAATCATTACGAATTTGAAGATTTAGAAAAAAATTTTAAAAAATTAAATCTAAAATTAACTTAATTTTTTTTTAATGAATTGAAATTTTAAAAAAGGAAAAAATCGTAATATTGAAATTTTCATAAGAAATAATTATTCGATTGCACACAAATTTTACACGAATATATAAATTCATAAAATTAGGGTTCTGTAAAAAAAAACATTACAATAGGATAAAGCATGTAGCTGTGTTATAAGTCAAAGAATTGTTTTTAAAAAGAATAAAAACGTAAAATTTCGATTTTCATGACAAATGGTTTTTCGATTGCGCTCAAAATTTCACAAGAATACCAAAATTCATAAAATTAAGGTTCTGTGAAAAAATCATTACATTCATGTAGGTTATAAGGTTATAAAAATATAAACATTGTTATTAGTTGTTATAAGTTTAAGAAAATTTTTAAAAATCGAAAAAATCGTAAAATTGCGATTTTCATGAGAAATAATTTTTCGATTGCGCTCAAAAACGTGGCAGTTCTTAGTTCAGAGATTTCGAAGGTCTCCAGAAAATTTCATCGCAATTGGAGTATCGGTTTAGCCGGAATCGTGTTAACAGACACAAAAATACAAACAGAAAAAAAGAAAAAAAAGAAAAACATTCCGGATTTTTTTCTCCAGTGTAGTGAAATGGAATCTTCGCTTCGCTCATCCAATAAATCGAAAGTAAAAAAAAATCTATTAGAATTGGCGTCCATCTATTTGTAATTTTTTGGATGAGCGTAGCGAGCGTAGCGAGCGAAGCGAAGATTCCATTTCACTACACTGGGAAAAAAAATCCGGAATGTTTTTTTTTTTCTTTTGTTTTGTATTTTTGTGTGTCTGTGAACACGATTCCGGCTAGACCAATACTCCAATTGCGATGAAATTTTATGGAGGTCTATAAAATCTCTGAACGAAGAACTGCACGGGGGGAAAAATCGATCGGAAAAATTATTTCTCATGAAAATCGCAATTTTACGATTTTTTAAATTTTTAAAACATTCTTCGACTTATAACACCTACATGCTTTATCCCATTGTAATGATTTTTTCACGGAACCTTAATTTTATGAATTAATATATTCGTGTGAAATTTGAGCGCAATCGAAAAATCATTTCTCATGATAATCGCAATTTTACGATTTTTTTCAATTTTTAACATTTCTTCGACGAATAAAACCTACATGCTTTATCCGATTGTAATGATTTTTTCACAGAACTTTAATTTAATGAATTAATATATTCGTGTGAAATTTGAGCGTAATCGAAAAATTATCTATTAAAAAAATCGCAATTTTAAGCTTTTTTTGTTTAAAAAAATTACGCTCATCCATCAACGCGGCGGGACTTAAGCGTTTTCCTAGTATTATACAAATGTAAGAACTAATTAAACATGTGTTTTATTATCGTATCCATGCTTAAGCCACACATGATGTGTTTTCCGTTTTTTGTTAACAGACCAAACATAATTTTACTTCCCAGAGTTTTCCTGACAAACTAGAAATTTACCTTAATTTCTTTGACTTTCCAAGCTGTTGGGATCCATGCTTATAATTTTGTTTTACAATTTTGGCCAAAATATGTATCGTTAAAAGGATCGTCTTCCGTCATCGTTCTTGTGTGCGAGCGTGACGTCACAATGTACTCCCGCTCATTAAAAGGTTCGTTCATGTGTCCATTAGAAACTGTTTGGAACAGTAACTGTCTAAACATAAAAAGGTTGTTAAATCGAGCATATTATGACAAACACATATTTTCCGCCTCCCTTGACTTCATGTAACTTTGTGCATGAGTGTACGTGACTGGAAAAACAAAATTTGTAGGAAGCCTGACCAGGGTGCAATCCATGCCCCTCTTCATGTGTCTTAACTAGGTATGTTGCGGATAGGACAATTGTGAAAGGATTTCCGAGGGCTGTTTAAGAGGACTCAATCCCTTGCATTCGCATTAACGCTGGAAACCTCGGAATAAACCTTCAGTCAGGATTGCCGGTCTCGACGGGATTTGAACCCGGACCTCCCGAATCAGAGTCGCGCGCGTTAACGCTCGAGCCAACACTGTCGGTAACGTGACTGGAAAATAAGTTTAATAAGTTTATGAAACGTTTGTGAAAAATTATCACCGAACCACTCCTACATTTTCCATCGATCAAGATTCTTTTTTGTGTGCATACTCATAACAGTGATTCCAATCATCGTACATCAATTTTCAATTTTCGAACTCGTTTGTTCACACAACATTTTTAATTATCGACCAAAAATTACAATGATAATGGACTTTGAGGACTCGCACGAAAAAATCTGTGACTGAAATGGAAAAAGACCTGTGTTCGAGAAATGGATGTTAAGTTATCTGTCGGAGATCGGAAATAGAACTAGAAATTATGATTTTCTTCATGTATATCCTAAAAGTACGAAAATAGTCTATATACTGCATTCGAGACGCAGGGAGTCTGCAAGCTTCTTGATTCTAAGCTAGATTGAGTACGAACTCACCATTCTACGTTCGTCAGTTGCATAATATGGCTCTACTTGTGTTCGTATTACACTCCAATTGAAAACTTTATCTCGGTTTTACAACATCTCGACAAGGATGTTAGGAGGTAAATCATTACAACTTTCTACCAGTCTTCAAACTTATAAATTAAAGTCTAAAGTACTTACTCGAAAGTTTCATTCGATTACTTGACCCTCCCAGTGCAGGGGTTTCAGCACTCCGCTAGATTGGTCTAGTGTAGCTCGAACCCCACCACAATTCGCTTATTATTGTATTCTGAAAAGGTTTGCTGAAGTTCAAAGGCCACACGGTTGACAGTGATTAACAACACTCGCAGCTAAACTAGAACATTCGAGTTTCTGTTAGTGAATAATGTTTTAGAATTTTGTCGTTCGACAATAAAAAAATACATTGGTAATTTGGTCTTGTTAACGGTTGTAAGTTTGATTGTATTGTAACTCTGTGTAAACTTCCATTCAGACTCGGCTTCCCAACTCCGCTTCGCGAACGCGTTTTGTCATTAGGTTGATGAATGAGCGTTTTTGGTTTGTTGAACCATCTTTTTATATCCTTTTATTATTGTTCTTTTTGTCATTGAATATAAGTGGTGAATATAATTCTACGGTAAACTACCAAGTTTCATGCACCGTAATTTCCAAAATTTGTTTTAAGGAGGTGATGACCTGCTCTGATCGGCCAATGTTCAAAATTAAGTTAGAATTCATTTACTGTGCTCAAAATCAAGAGTAGCACCCTTAAAAAAGGTAACTTTGACCCGTTTATATGGGGAAAAAAAAAAATTTAGTACCCGTAAAGTCCCTAGCCTATCATAGGC
>JAMZAV010002745.1:0-91006 GCA_024449915.1 Sweltsa coloradensis
AAATTCGAGAAAGAATTTTTCCTCCGATGCTATTTAGTGCTTAATAATGGACAGTCAAATATGCCATTTTTGAGTAAATGCCAACAATGGAAAAACCTAAATTCCGGGTAAATACAAAATCCGATTTCGCAGACCTGATTTTTTAAAATACTAATAAAGGGTTTTATGAACCCCGTACAAAAGTTATTTTGTATTTAAATCGATTTCTTATGGATTTACCGGGCATTGTTTGATGCTGGGCGTAAAAATTAGGAAATTTGCTGGTACTCCAATAAGCAACGTATAAACCACGATTTTATGACGTAACCTTTGCCCCTACCAAAACTATAGCTGATGACACCTTTTTTATAGGGAATTAAATGGGGAATATTTTTGCCAGTGCGACATTTTGTCTATCTCCAGCCAATTAGGAGATATTCGATAACAAACACTTTTTGGCCGCCATTTTCCAATATGGCGCCCAAAGCTCCAGTCCTATTGTAGGGGAGTTTTAGTATTTTGATGAGTATTATATAAGGAAGGTCTCTGCAAAAATTCAGCGACATCGCAATTATTTCCTCTAAACGTCAATATAAGATATTATTTGACAGGATTATAAGCTCTTTCCGTGTTTTTATGAAAGAGTGAAAAAAAAAATCTTTTTTTTAACTTATCCGAATAATTATCTATTTTCCCGATCTTTGAACAGACCTGTGGCCCAAAGTTACAGCCAGACATTTTGAGAATGGCATTTCAATGAAAGTTTCCTATATTTCCACGAAATGAAATTCTTAAGACATTTTTCACTATACTACCAAGATTTTTAGCTAAATGCCCTCACTGAAGGGAACCCCTATGGGAGGCAGCCTCCCAAGCCGCTTGTACCTTACATACGATTCGAGCCTCCCGAAGTGGCCCAGAGCATGGCTCTGCTAATCGTAAAAGGCGATTCAAGAGAAAAAGTCCACCTGGCAGACATCAGCTAGAAAGAGCGGAGTATCTTACTCCCCAAACTAGAGGCGAGCTCTGGCAATCGTCGTCGGGGACATCTTGTGTGCCCTTTTACGTTACTCATGGTATATCATTCATACATTCAGTCAATCATCTCATATGCAGTTCTATTTTGGAGCATTTCAAGTCATGCTAAACGAATATTCATTATACAAAAATGGGCGGTGAGAATAATCGCCGGTATATCTAGGCGACATTCATGTAAGACACATTTCACTAATCTTCATATATTGACTCTTATATACGAATTATTTTGTCAGCTTCCACATTTGCACACTCTCATCCTGAACTGTTCTCAACTAATGCAATAAACCACTCTCATAAAACGCGTACAAACTCTAACATATTATACATTCCTACTTTCAACCATTCATATCAAATTCAAATTTATATGGTAAAGGTGCCGGGTCATACAACGCGATTGTGAGATCGTAATAATTGTTGTATCAAAATATCGACATTACACAAAAAATGCATAATTTCGTAATGTTGGTGGAGGTGCCGGGTAGTCGAAATTAATCCTGGTAAAAACTCTCAATAACTTTGAAAACTGAAGGTTGAAATTGGCCTTAACGTTAAAACTGATTCTCTCTCATATGTTTGTTTTTCTTTTAAATTAATCATAAGTGGTCCTGGAATTTGTGATACTGATAATTGAAAACTAGTCTTTTTCCCGATTTGGTTAATCGGGAAACACTCCCGTAGGTGTAATTGATATTATTTACTACAATTCAGAAAATAAAAAGTCCGCCCCAACCGATAATCGAACCACGGATCTACCGCATTCCAGACAGGCGTCTGGATTGCGGGAGATCCGTGGTTCGATTTATTTAATTTCTGAATTGTAGAAAATAATAGTCTTTTTTATTATCTGATCTGATTGTGACACTAATAAAAATAATTCGTCCTCCTTCGTCTCGACTCTCACGTAGAGAAGAGGTGGTATTGTCCAGAATTTGAACAGGCCACACACGTCTAACTCACGGATGCCTCTTTACTAGAGAACAGGTTATTCCCAGATTTCCCACGTGTGATGTACCTTTAACTTTACACTATATGCTCAGATATACCAAAGATGATGCCTTGCGCACGCAATTTAATCTCTCCCATTCATATGAAGAACTTTTATCATATGATAACGGCGACAAACTTTCTAAATTTCTCATCCATAGTTATATATTTAAAACAATGTAATTCACATCATACACATTTTTTTCTCTTTATTTTCATTCACAAACATAACTTTTATTTTGCTATATTACACTTAAGAAAACAATCTTATCATCAAATACACCATTAACTCATCTCATCAACTTTCATTATCACAGGCGGCGCAATATGACCTAACCGGTTTAAGCGCCCTAGTTCCTCACGTCGTCGTCCATGAAAGGCGAAAAAAAATCTCGCAAACAACATCTGGCAATTAGGGGTTTACTCTGAAACTAGAGTCGAGCTCTGTTAGTCGTCTTCAGTGACAACTCCCATTGCCTTGACGACCTCCACGACCACGACAACACGAACATCGACAACACGAACATCGACAACAGACAATGACAACCACGACGTGAGGAACCTTACTTTCCGCCCCCTACGCGTGGCTGGTTCTGATCAGCACGGGAGTTTCCTCCTTATATCCCCTATACCATGTGTCGACCCAAGTACCACTCTGTCAATCATCAAACTGAAAAGACGCAAGTTGTATTGAGGCCTCCCGCCTTCTTTGTTGAAACTAATGTAAAACGCAACCACTTCTGAATCTTCATGTTCTAGCAAATTAGTGGACACACAGTTTCATAAAAGGGGACGTTCTATACAGCTATAGTACCAGATTCCAAAGAGGTCCATGTGGTTTGAAACTGTCAATACGGGTCAAGATGGACAGGCCATTACAGGTAATGGGGATTATTTACATTTGTATTGTGCACAAAACCACCGGTTCCCTTTCACTTGGATGATAGACAGAGTGTTACTTGGGTCGACACAAGGTATAGGCTAGAGTGCCGCATGATGACCAAATGACGTGTCCTTATCCAAATAAACAAAAAATCAAAAACAAAGAAATCTAAATTCCGTTATATAACTTACAATATCACAGGCTGCGCAATATATTATCTTGTTGTCATGAGTTAGTATTTATTATTATTATGAATAATAATTATAATAATATATGTGCCAGGAGGATGGGTTGGCTTCACATTGATACTAGATCATTGAACCAATGTTAACTGGACATTTTATTACATTGTATCTTGACACTGTGCACAAATATACACTCAAACACGCAAAAATGTGTATTCCAAAATCACACCCCTTCTCGGTTAGCAAGTCATTTTGAACAAACCCGTTCAACAAATTAAAAACACAACACATAGTATTAAACAGAAAATTTTGACATGTATTCGTCAATAAAGTCCAATATGCTTTATTAACAATATATTGCAGTGTCACGAGGCGTTTTAAGTTTGTGTTTGTGTCGTCGTCGAGAACCACTTTCCCTTCGCTTGACGACCTCCCCGACGACGAAGACAACCAATAGTACACAAACGATGACAAGGACGATGAGGCCATGGCGTGAGATCCTCTTTTCCTCCCCCTAAACTTAGCTGGTTCAGTCCAGCAAAGAGGTTTCATCCTCATATCCCATAGGCTAGAGTGGCGCATTATACCCCGTCTGAGCCCGGGGTAGAGTTTGGCCCAGAGCATGGCTCTGCTAATCGTAAAAGGCGATTCAAGAGAAAAAGTCCACCTCGTAAACATCAACTATAGTATTAAGGGTAGTATTTTACTCCCCGAAAATAGAGACGAGCTCTGGAAATCGTCTTCGGGAACCTTGCGTCCTTCCCTTGACAACCCTTCGACGACGATGACAATGACACAACGAACGATGACAAAGACAATGACGACCGCGACGTGAGAACCCACTTTCCTCCCCTTAACCATGGCTGGTTCTGACCAGCATGGGCCCTCCTGAAGTAACGGTTGACGCGTCCTTAATCCAAATAAACAAAAAAGTGGCGCATTATGACCAAACAGGACGCGCCCGTAATCCTAATATCCTCAAAAAATCTAAATAAAATAGGCCAAAACTTTAAAAGAATGAAACAATCCATGTGGCCAAGACTTTCTAGATTCGTGTTGTTTACGTTGTGAACGAAGGCGGTGAGTCCAACAAGCCGATGCCAGTGTTGCTTTTGTTTCTGTTAGGAGCTTCACTTCAGGCGTGGGTGTTCATAAGAGCTACGGAATTATTCAAATCAGGGAATCTACAGAGCTCGTGTTCTTATACATTATAAGTCTCGTCCACCTAGTCCACCTTGCAAACATCAGCTAGCAAGAAGGGTAGTATATTACTCCCCGAATCTAGAGGCGAGCTCTGGCAATCGTCGCCGGGGACCTTGCCCCCTTCCCTTGACGACCCCCCGGCGACGATGACAAAGACAATGACACCACGAACAATGACAAAGACAATGACGACCGCGACGTGAGAAACCCCCCTTCCTCCCCTTTCCCGTGGCTGGTTCTGACCATCATGGGCCCCTCTTTCTCTCCCCCCCTAGGTTAGAGTGGTGCATTATGACCTAACGGTTGACGCGTCCTTAATCCAAATAAACCAAACTATAAGTCTCGTCACACAGAGAATCACTGGACGTGGCTCTGTGAACCAGCCTAGGACCCGGGAGAAGATATCCAGCATCGCTCTGCCCAGCAACCGAGGTGTCTACAACCATCTTAGTTGGCGTGTGCGTCTTGATACAAGAAATAACTCAGATTGTACAGAGCTCGTGTTCTTATACATTATAAGTCTCGTCGCACAGAGAATCATTGGACGTGGCTCTGTGAACCAGCCTAGGACCCGGGAGAAGATATCCAGCATCGCTCTGCCCAGCAACCGAGGTGTCTACAACCATCTTAGTTGGCGTGTGCGTCTTGATACAAGAAATAACTCAGATTGGGAAGTGCAACTCGTGACTTTGTCGTGGTCTGAGCAAATCAAACCCTCCCCTACCCTTGGCTGGTTCTGACCAGTATAGGATTATCCTCCCGGACCTCCCCAATCATCAACAGCTTGTATATTGGGTATTACTCCCCGAAACTAGAGGAAAGCTCTGGCAATCGTCGTCGGCGACACCTAACTTTTCCCTTGACGACCTCTCCGACGTCAATAACAATGACACAACGAACGGTGTGTGATGGTGACGAACTCGACGTGAGAACCCCCCTTTCCTCACCCTACCCCTGGCTGGTTCTGACCAGCATGGGACTTTCCTCCCCACATCACCTAGGCTACATTAACTCATTTTGACCATACGGTTGAACCGCCCTTAAAAACTTAACAGTGACCTGTTTCATGTGATTTGACTCCCCATAGCCCCTTAGCTAGAGTGCGCACTATGACGAACGGTTGACGCGCCCTAGATCTAAATAAATTAAAACCAAAACTAAAAAACTAAAACCCTTCCCTCGTGGCTTAATTTGTTTAGCACAGATCTGTCTAACTTCGGGGTAGAATTTGGCCCAGAGCATGGCTCTGCTAGTGGTAAAAGGCGAGAAAAGAGAAAAAGTCTTTCTTACAAATATCAGATAGTAAGTAGATTTGGGGATGACTATTATAATTCCTGAAACAAGAGGCAAGCTAAGGCAGTCTTAGTCGGGGACCAACCCCTTTCCCTTGATGACCTCCCCGACGACGACGACGACGACTAATGATGAAGATGGTGGCTGGTAGCTGGTTCTGACCAGCATGGGCCCCGCCTCCCTAAATCCCCTACCATAACGGTTCGGCCCAAATCAAAATAAAACAAAAAATCATCACCCTACCTGTGGCTGGTTCTGACCACCTTGGAACCTTTCTTTCCACAACCCTTTTGCTAGAGTTTCTCATTATGACCTTATGGTTTCCGCTCCCTTAAACTTAATTAATCATAATCCTATTCCCGACTCTCACCATGACAACGTTTACGGTAACGTCGTCACGAAAAAATATATAAAATTAACAAACAAATTCAATTTATTTACTCACAATATCAAATGCAGCACGATATGAGGTACCCGGTTGGAGCGCCCTAGTTTCTCACGTCGTACTTGAATCATAAGCTTCCTGTTTGGCGTCGCAATAAACAGACATCGTGGACTTATAGTACAAGATTAATTGTTATTGTCATCCTGTGAGAGGGCGGAACGCAACATAGGCGTGAACATTGCATAGATTGATGACGAACAAGATCTTCTTTCTTTACTACAAATGTATCTATTTATTAATTTTTTATTTCTTCATTTAACGTATATCATTTTCATTTATATAAAATAATTTTCAAAGGCGGACAACTAAATAAATATAATCACATCGGGTTACCTAAATAATTGTGAATTGTTAACAGTGTTGTCCCCCACCCCTGTTGCCTGTGCTGGATCTGACCAGTATGGTTGTGTCTCCCCACATCCCCTAGGCTAGAGTGGCGCTTATGCCCTAACGAGTGACGCATCTTTAGTAACAATCAACTGAAGTGACCAATATATATGCTGTTTACAGTTTTACCATGCAGTCGTCATCGTGGACCCCTCTCCTCCACTCGATAACCTCCCCGACGAGGACGACAGTGATAACATAAACATTAACCAGGACCATGACGACCACGACGTGACAACTCCTCCCCCTCCTCTGTTCCTCAACGATACAATACCAGCACGTGACTTCCATCCACACATCCACTAGCTCAAATAGCAAATTATTACCCAACTTTTGACGTGAACTTTATTTAACAAACTAAATAACTGAATTTACAAAATTCTATGAATTCAATGTATTATCTTACGATGTCACAGGTTGCGCAATATAACTAACCTGGTTGAAGAACCCTAGTTTTTCTCGTCGATTC
The DNA here is from genome assembly GCA_024449915.1 of Sweltsa coloradensis. Lineage (NCBI taxonomy): Eukaryota > Metazoa > Arthropoda > Insecta > Plecoptera > Chloroperlidae > Sweltsa > Sweltsa coloradensis. The sequence goes on from JAMZAV010002745.1 coordinate 6,867, forward strand.
GTAGCTGTTGTGCGGGAATGGCGTAGGTTAGAAAGTTCCCTGCCTCATAAGTGTTTTAAACTTACATTCCAGCACAAGAAGTATTTCGAGAGCGTATTTATTATTTGATAATCATTATTATATTCCCCAACATACTTCCCCGTCTGGGCCCGAGGTAGAAGTTGGCCCAGAGCATGGCTGTGCTAATCGTGGGCGAGGAGATTGATAAAGTACTTCTCGCAAACATCAGCTTCTATAAGTAAAGAAGTATATATCACACCCCAATACCAGAGGCGAGCTCTGGCAATCGTCGTGTGGAACCAACCTCCCTCCCTTGAAGACAACCCCTACGACGATGAAAATCACACAACGAACGTTGGCAAAGACGATGACGACTGCGACGTGAGAAACCCCCCACCCACCTCTTACCCGTGGCAGGTCCTGACCAGCATGGGACTGTCCGTCCCATATCGCCTGGGCTAGAATGGCGCATTATGAACTTACGGTTGACGCGCCCTACAACTTAAAGAACAAATCAAAATCTATTCTTAAACCGAGCGACTCTGATTCGGAAGGTCCCGGTTTCTAAACCTGCCGAGACCGGCAATCCTGACTGAAGGATTTTTCCGAGTTTTTCCTCAGTCGTTAATGCTAAGGGAAAGGACTGAGTCCCCTAAAACAACCCTCGAACATCCCATCACAATTGTCCTAAACCTAGTTGACACGTTAAGAAGGGGTTTGCATTGCACACTGGGCAAGTTTCCAACAAAAATTATTTAAAAAATTAGTATTTTAACAAACAAACATAAAAACAATTAATGCTTTTTACATGACAGCCGGTGAAATATGAACCACATAGTTAAAGAGGACTAATTTCTCACTTCATTTAGTATTCTTTCATCATTTAGTTTCCCTGTCTGAGCCTGAGGCACAATTGGCTCAAAGCATGGCATCTGCTAATTGTAAAAAGCGATTCAAGAGAATGAGCCCATCTTGCTAACATCAGCTTGTTAGAACCGTAGAATATATCTCCCCGAAACTAGAGGCGAGCTCAAGCAGACATCGTCGGGGAACAACCTCTCTCATCTCGACTACCTCCCCGACGATGACGACAACGACAATACGAACGAAGACAATGACGATGGCGATGACAACCACGACTTGAGAAACCTCCCCTTTCCTCCCCCTACCCGTGGCTGGTTCTGACCAGAAAGGGACCACCCTTTTAAAATCCTCTAGGTTAGAGTAGCGCATCATAAGAGTAACAAGAAACTTTCATCTGAGATATCAATATAAAATTATCAAGAAAATGAAAGTATTATAACTAGAGGTACGTCAAAATAGCGTTTTGTGAATAGATGCTACAAAGCACTATATTTTCACTTAAAACTTGGAAACGCTCTGTTGGACGCGTTTGATAAGGCGAGCACGTGCTATAGCTAGACCCACATTGCACATTTTTTTAAATTTAAAAATTTACGACGTTCGCGTTTCCAGTATTATTTATTATTGCCAAGGTATTTGGGTAAACCCGTGTTTAAATCTTTACTTTAAAATCCACCGCCATCTAGAGGACCTTGACTCCTTGGGGAAACTATTTAATCTCTTTGTTTAACAAATAATAGACTGCTTCCTCGAAAGTATTTTGATTACTTCTAGGTGGCAGTGCATTAGAAACTTCGCGCGTCTTTTCGTTGCCATGGCAACGTTACTTTTGTTATAATGTAATTTCCATCTACACTACTTATCGGATCAAAATAAAATTAACATATTCGTGACCGGACGGACATTCTAAATGATTTGGCTATCTCAGATTTTGTCGCCGTTGAGTTTGAAAAAAAAACTTTCGATTAACTTTAATGTAACTTTTTAACTTTTTGAACGATTTTGCCACAAAACTAATGGCATTCAATCGAGAACAAAGCTTGCGGATGGTGAAAATTTCAACTCGATCCGAGCCTCCGTTCGAACGTTATCGCGAGACATACAAACAAAAAAAAAAAAAAAAAACAAACAAACAAAAAAAAAAAAAAAAAAAAAACAAAACCAGTGACTATTTTTTTCCGGCAAAGTCAAATGGAAACGCTCGCTTCGCTCGCTTAAACTACGGTTTTCCAGTCCTATTTTATTTTATTTTCCATAGTAGGGATAGTTTGTTTGTACACATTTTTTATGCATTGATATTGATTCAACCTTGATGAAATAATTTCAAAATAATAATATAAAAAATCTTCATACACACGTTTTTGAAGATGGCCAAAAAATAGATGCTACAAAACGCTATAAAGTGACACTTGAAAATGCTATTTTTACGTACCTCTAATTATAACACAATATGAAAGGCAGCTTCATTGAACTACACGGTTGAAGCGCCCTTGTTTCTCTTGTCGTCATTGAATCTCAGTGTGGCGCTTAAAATGCAAACAAACTCCAAGAAAACTACTTGTCCTATTTACTCATCTCGACTGTAAATCAGTGCATTCTTATAAAAAATACAAACATCAATCAAATTAAATCAAATCAAATCAAAAAATCTAATTATTTTATTTTATAATAATCAACTTTCAATATCAGAAGCGGCGCAATATGACCTAACCGGTTGAAGCGCCCTAGTTTCTCACGTTGTCTCCTTGCCCAATGATTTTGTACTGGTCACTCCTTTAGTTGAGCTGTATATACTTTGTATTCGCCCGTCTGGGCCCGGAGTAGAATTGGCCCAGAGCATAGCTCTGCTAACCGCAAAAGGCGATTCAAGAGAAAACGTCCACCTCGCAAAAATCAGCTAGTATGAAGGGTAGTATTTTTCACCCCGAAAATAGAGGCGAGCTCTGGCAATCGTCGTCGGGGACCTTGCCCCCTTCCCTTGACGACCCCTCGACGACGATGACGACAATGACACCACGAACAATGACGAAGACAATGACGATCGCGACGTGAGAACCCCCTTTCCTCCCCTTATACCCGTGGCTGGTTCTGAATAGCATGGACTTTCCGCCCACCCCCACCCCTAGGTTAGAGTGGTGCATTATGACCTGACGGTTGACGCGTCTTTAAATCCAAATAAACAAATCCTACCTGTATGGCGTCGCAATACACAGCCATCCTGGACGTATAGAACAAGACTTATTATTATTGTCATTCTATGAGAGAGCTGGAACGTATGGTAATTATTAAAAAGTTTTATTTTCGAACTTGATTTTACATCTAAGCTGTGTGTGTGTTTCTGTTTAGTACGTGTGTCAACCCCTCATCTAGGTGAGAGTAGCGCATTAATAATGGCCTAACGTTTTACGTGCCTTCATTCCAAAAAATATTTCCTTGGAAATCAGTTATTAACTGAATAAGACGTTAAATAAATTAACAAATAAAATAAATAAAAACAATTTACATTTTAGGGCTTACCCAATCACAGGGGGCGAAATAGCTATGAATCTATTTAGAAAATAACTGCCGACGTCTAGGTCCGGGGCAGAATTTGGCCCAGATCGTGGTTGCGCTTACCTTAAAAAAAGAGGATACATGCAGAAAAGTCCATCTGGCAAATAATATCACCCTAGGCTAGTTCTGACCAGCTAAGGGCCTCTTCTCCTATATCGCCTAAGCTAGAGTGGCCATTATGACGTAACGGTTTAAGTGCCCATAAACTTAATGAATCAAAATTACTCCCCGAAACCAGATGCGAGCTCTGTCGCCCACTTATCTCCACCTATACCCTTGGCTGGTTCGGACCTTGCGTAAAGCACATTATGATTTACGGTCGACGCGTCCTTAATCTAAAAAAAAACACTTTCTAGTCCCGGGGTAGAATTGGTCCAGAACATGGCTCTGCAAATCGTACAAGGCAATTCTAGAGAAAAAGTCTACCTCGTAAATATCAGCTCGTATAAGAAGGTAGTATATTACTTCCCCGGAGATCCCTTCCCCTTCCCCTGACAACCTCCCCGACGACGACGACTACAATGACAACACGAACGATAACAAAGACGATGACGACCGCGACGTGAGAACCCCCCATTCCTCCCATTTTCCGTGTTGCTGTTCTGACCAGAATGAGCCCCCACCTTCTCATATCCCTAGGCTATAGAGTGGTACATTATGACCTAACGGTTGACGCGTCCTTAATAAAAAAAAGAGTTATCAGTGGCTTACAGTAACTCTAACATAACGTTTTAAACTGCCTACAAACCATACAACTTAAACCGTAAGTTTTCGGGACCTTGCCCCTTTCCTTGAGGACCTCCCCGTCGACGATGATAATGACACAACGAACAATGACAAACAAGATCACGACCGCGACGTAACCCCCCCCCCCGTTTCCTTCCTCTACCTGTGGCTGGTTCTGGCCAGCATGGGATTTTCATCCCCACATCCCATTGCACCATAAGCTACAGTGGCACATTATGACCTAACGGTGACACGCCCTTTATCAAATGAAGTTAAACAATATATTATATTTTACGGCACATCATATGTTAGCAGAATGTACAATTAATATGTTGCCTTGCGCAATCAATATTTATCTCTCCTTATTACACGAAAAAATCACAGGATAACGGTGACAATCGTTCTAAATTTCTCATTTAAGGTTATTTATTATAAGAAATTTATATACATGAATAACATTTCCAATCAAATTAATAATTACTATCGTCACTATCATTATTTCATTTCAAAAACTTAGAAAACAATCTAATCCTCAAACACATCACAAACTAATTTAATTAAATTTCAATATCACAGGCGGCGCGATATGACTTAACTAGTAGAAGCGCCCTAGTTTCTCACGTCGTCGTTATCTGCGCGATTCTCGGGGGCGCCGACTCCGTGGGTGCTTAGGGGCTGCACCACCCCTCGAATTGTTTGGAGGGGCAATAATCTTTACTGTATAATATACAATAAGTATGTATAATCATAATACATTAGTACAAATAGAAGTACAAATATCTAAATAAGTATTTAAAAAAAATGAAAACAGGCATTCATAGCTAAACTATTAAGTAAAAAATAAATGAATGTACTTTCGTTGCATGTCGTGGCATAGTCTGTTGAAAAGCTAATAAGTTATATAATTACTGTCACAAATTTTAAACTGGCGTCAGCTGTTTCAAATATAACTGTAATTTTGTAACCAATGTGCATGAATCCCCGTTTAGGCCCGGGGTAGAATTGGCCCAGAGCATGACTCTGCTAATCGTAAAAGACGATTCAAGAGAAAAGGTCCACCACGCAAACATCAGCTATAAAAATATTGTATGGTATATTACTCCCCGAATCTAGAGGCTATTTTTGGCAATCGTCGTCTGCATGGGACACCTCCCCTTTCCCTTGATGACCTCCCCGGCGACGATGACAAGGATTCAACGAATGATGACAAAGACTATGACGACTGCGACGTCAGAACTCTCCTTTTCTTCACCAAACCCATGGCTGGTTTTGACCAGCATGGGCCTTCCCTCTCATATCCTCTAGGCTTGCGACCTATTATGACCTATTTGTTATCGCGATATTAAACATAGTAAATCAACCAAAAATATATTAGTTATTTACTAGGAAAACGCGTAAGTCCCGCCGCGTTGTTGGATGAGCGTAATTGGTGCATTGAGCTGCCATGTGTTATGCGGATTTTTTGTTGTTCTGTGAAAAAATCATTACAAAGTCGAATTTTTTTAAAATTAAATCAAATAAAATAAAAAATTAACTTTATTTATTTATTTTTTTATTAATCGTATTTTTTTTGTAAAAATCGTAAAATCGCGATTTTCATAAGAAATAATTATTCGATTGCGCTCAAATTTTACACGAATATATTAATTTATAAAATTAAGGTTCTTTGAAAAAATCATTACAATCAGATAAATTATGTAGGTGTTATAAGTCGAAGAATTTTTTTTTAATCGAAAAAAATCGTAAAATTGCGATTTTCATGAGAAATAATTTTTCGATTGCGCTCAAAAACGTGGCAGTTTTTGGTTCAAAGATTTCGAAGGCCTCCATAAAATTTCATCTTAATGAGAGTATTGGTTTAGACGGAATCGTGCTCACAGACACACAATAATACAAACAGAAAGAAAAAAAACATTCCGGATTTTTTTCTCCAGTGTAGTGAAATGGAATCTTCGCTTCGCTCGCTACGCTCATCCAATTACTATGTGTGGAGATGATGAGCGTTAGTTGAGCCATGCCAATAGTATTTTGAAATATAATTGAATTATACAGATATAATACTTAATACTGCACATTTATTCAGACGAACTTATTCATAAATATACATTTAAATGAATCGTGATTAAATCGAGTTTATTTAAATGAGTCGCCATTCTGATATAACAACTTTCACGACTCTTTGAAACCCACGGCCTCATCAGAACAGAACTATTTCTCACATCTCAATTAAAATAAATCTCTTGCGTGGGAATCTCTAACTCGAGGAGAAAAGGTTGTTCCCAGATGTGATGCACCTACAAGGCTCTACAGGACCCTGTATTATATCGATGCGTTGCAGTGTTTTCGTAGTTCCATTGTATCAAACGATACAATTGAGATATTCCGATATTATTGTTTTATTATACTCAGTAAAGACGCCTAACATCACCCGTGTTGCACGTGTTGTATAACACACACAACGGCAACACGTCGCTCAGCCTGAAACGTTCAGTTAAGGTGGAGCAATAAAAGGCTCTTACAACCTTGTTGTCTATTTTGGAGCCATCTGTGAATACCATTAAAATTTGTTCTCCTATTACTACCATCTCTTATCATTATTCATTATATTTTATTTAATAAACTAAGAAACAATATAATCATCAAACATACAATATCACAGGCAACGCAATATGACCTAACGGTCGACGCGCCCTTAATGCAAAAAAAACAAAATATATAAAAATGTAATTTATATTAAGATAATAAAAAACTCGCAACAAATTCATTCTATTTCCTTACAATATCACTGCGGCTCAGTATGACCTCACGGTTAAAGCGCATTGATTCTCTAGATGTTAATAAACATAGCTTAAAAAATATTGGCTGCATTAAACTAACGTTATGTTTGCGTAAATGTGACTAATCTTGTTTACAAATAGTTTGATCCAGTGTAGGATAAGCCCAGATCATGGCTCTGCTGATTGTAAATGTTGATAAACGAGATAAGGGTCATCTCGCAAACATCAGCTGGTAAGAAGGGAAGTATATAACTTCCCAAATAAAGACCCCGTTGGGCCCGCGGTAGAATTTGGCCCACAGCATGGCTCTGCTAATCGTAAAAGGCGATTTAAGAGAAAAAGTCCACCTCGCAAACATCAGCTATAAAGAGTGGAGTATATTACTCCAGGAAACTAGAGGCGAGCTCTGGCAATCCTCGTCAGGGAAATTGCCCCCTTCCCTTTACGACCCCTCGACGATGATGACGACAATGACACCACGAACGATGACGAAGACAATGACGACCGCGACGTAAGAACACCGGTTTTTCCCCTTAGCCGTGGCTGGTTCTGACCAGCATGGGACCCTCCTCCCCCTCCCCTAGGTTAGAGTGGTGCATTATGACCTAACGGTTGACGCGTCCCTAATCCAAATAAAACAAAAAAAAAAAAAAAAACTGATTTTGGCGGTTCATAAGTACATAACACTTTTCATGATTACTGAGTGCCACCTCGAAAACACCCCAACTCTGCTTCCTGTAGAAGGTTAAAAAGTCCATCTTGCAAACATCACGCGTCACTCCGCGTCACCCCTTACGTTACACCCCTTTGAAAATATATATATAGTTATTAACTAACTAGTATAAACTATGATATCGCAGAAGGTGTAATATGACCTAACGGTTAACACGCCCTTCAACCTAAATAATCTTCAAAACTTACTCTCTGAAACTAGAGGTGAGATCTGGCGGTCATCTCTCCCAATCGTATGAAAAACTAATATCATATGACCCCCGTCTGGGCTAGAATTGGCCCAGAGCATGGCTCTGCTAATCGTAAAAGGCGATTAAAGAGAAAAAGTCCACCTCGCAAACATCAGCTAGTAAGAGCGGAGTATCTTACAAACCTAAACTAGAGGCGAGCTCTGGCAATTGTCGTCGGGGACCTTTTCCCCTTCCCTTGACGACGATGACAATGACACAACGAACGATGACAAAGACGATGACGACCGCGACGTGAGAAACCCCCCTTCCTCCCCTTATCCGTGGCTGGTTCTGACCAGCATGGGCCGCCCTCCCCACCTCCCTTAGGCTTGAGTGGTGCATTATGACCAAACAGTTGACGCGTCCTTAATTCAAATAAACCAAAAAAATCAAATGACAACAGCGACAAACATCAACATTTCTCATCCAAAGAAATCTATTTAAGAAAATATAATTCACATCATACTCATTTCTTTAAAACTATTGTTTTGCTGTAACTGTCATCACCATCATTTTCTTTTCTTATAATATACACACTTATAAAACAATATATAATCATTAAACACACCATATACTCAACTCATCAACTTTCAATATCACAGGCGGCGCAATATGACCTAACCGGTTGAAGCGCCCTAGTTTCTCACGTCGTTTGTCCTTTTATGTCACTATTAATCATTAACATCAAGAAAAAGATAAAAGGCCACCTCTCAAACATCAGCTAGCAATAAAGGGGAGAAGTACCTGAAACCAGAGGAAGAACAACTCTCAAACATTCATCTCCTGATAACCAGCTGGTAATAAAGGAAGTATTTTAATTCGCGAAACTAGAGGAGAGCTCTGGCAGTCGTTGTCGGGGATCTCTCCCCATTTCCCTTGACCACCTTCCCGACGACGACTACAACGACGACTTTGACAACAAGCACGATAACAAAAACGATGGAAACACGACTTGAGAAACTTCTTGCCCTGTCTGGTCCCTTATAATTTGATCTTGCCGTTAATGTGCCCTGAAGCCAAATAAACCATGTATAACACTTAACGTACAGTAGTTGTTAGAATGGAGACTATCTTACTCCATTTGTTAGTGGAAATAATTTGGTTAAACAATATTAAATTATCATCCAAAATATTAATTTAAGAATCAAATAAATTAAATCACAAATGTTATCACTATCTTCTGTATCTTCTTATTTCGTTTCATAGACTTGTAAATCAAATTAAATGAAACAGAACAATTTGATTAATAAACTCAAAATCTCACCAATCGGCGCATTTTGACCAACCAAGTGGAAACGCACGCTTTCCTAGCGCTGTCGTAAACTAATATTGGCCAGTGACCATGCACTCCTTCCTCGCTTGACGACTACGACCATGACGTCCGAACCCACCCCCCCTTCCTCCCCAAAACCCGTGGCTGGTTCTAGCCAACATGGGAGTGGGACTCTCCTCCCTATATTCCCTAGACAAAAGTGGCAGTTTTCGCTGCAGAGTTTGCATTGCGTTCCACTGGGCCCGGGGTAGAATTGGCCCAGAGCATGGCTCTGCTAATCGTAAAAGGCGATTCAAGAGAAAAAGTCCACCTCGCAAACATCAGCTAGTAATAGCGGAGTATCTTACTCCCCAAACTAGAGGCGAGCTCTGGCAATCGTCGTCGGGGATCTTGCCCCCTTCCCTTGTCGACCCCCCGGCGACGATTACAATGACACAACGAACGATGACAAAAGACGATGACGACCTCGACGTGAGAAACTCACCTTTCTCCCCTTACCCGTGGCTGGTTCTGACCAGCATGGGCATCTCCTCCCCACCCCCCTTAGGCTAGAGTGGTGCATTATGACCTAACGGTTGTCGCGTCCTTAATCCAAATAAACAAAAAAAAAAACAACTAAACCCTTGCCCCCGGCCACCTACTCCCATGCCCTCCCCTTGCATGTGGCTGGTTCTGACCAGTACAAGCTTGTCCACCCCATGTTTTCACGTCACCTTACGTTCCTCCCCTTTAGAAAATATATAATTATAAACTAACTAATAAACTACATTATCACAGGAGGTGGAATATGACCTAAAGTTTGACGTACCCTTAAACCTAATAAACATCAACATGAACAACAACAACAAACCCCTAGGCTAGAGTGGTGCATTATGACCTAACGGTTGACGCGTCCTTAATTCAAATAAACCTTAAACCATAAAAAAAACTCTAACCTTGCATCATATGCTAGCAAAATGTACCATAATTGGTGACTTGCACTCGTAATTTTATTTCTCCAAATCATATAAAGAAATTTAAACAAAATTTAACTCACGTCATACACATTTCTTGTATTCGTTTATTTCCATTTTAATACGTCGTTCATGATGATGTTATATTATATTTTATTTTAAATTAATATAATCACCATATTTTTATTTTCCTGTAAATACACTTAGAAAACAATATTGTAATCAATAACAATACAGGCGACGCAATAGGACCACACCGGTTGAAGCGCCCTAGATTCTCTCACGCCGTATGTGTGTGTCCACCTTTATCATCTCTCCAGCATGGGTCTGTCCACCTGACATCCCTTAGTCCCTTATTCGTCGGGGATCCCTCCCTCTCCCCTTAACGACTTATCCGACGTCAACGACTATGACAAAACGAACGTTGACCATCGAAACGTGAAAACACTTCTCACCCCCCCCCCCCCCCCCACCCCCACCCCCAAAACCCCCGTGGCTGTTTTGACCAGCAAGTGAATTTCCTGCCTATAGCGACTCGGCTAGATTGGATGATGAATGAATGAAGATACAATGCATTTTATTAAATTTACGAAGGTTACTGTCGTCATGTTACGAAAATTCTATGAATATTTAGTTGAGAAAAAACTGTAGATTATATTAAGAATCATAATATAGCAAAAGGGTCTAGGATCGCTTAGGAAACAAAGTATGCCCGTCTGGGCCCGGGGTAGAATTGGCCCAGAGCATAACTCTGCTAATCGTAAAAGGCGATTTAAGAGAAAAAGTCCACCTCGCAAACATCAGCTAGTAAGAGTGGAGTATATAATTACTCCCCGAAACTAGGCTATATTTATTTAGATTTCTTACTGCAAATGTAAACGAATCGCGACTCAAACGAATTTATTGAAATGATTCGCCATTCTGATATAACAACAATTACGACCATTAGAACCCCTAGGCTTCATAGTTCACAACTGAACTATACGAGAGTTTGAGATGACGTCACACAGACTGTCATGGCCAACTGGTGGGTAAACATAACAATGGCGCAATCTAAACCCAAGTAGGCGACGATGACGAAGACAATGACACTAAGAACGATGACAAAGACGATGACGACCGCTACGTCAGAAACTCCCCTCCCCCCCATACCCGTGGCTGGTTCTGACCAGCATGGGCTCCTCCTCCCCCCCCCCCCCCTTAGGCTAGAGTGGTGCATTATGACCTAACGGTTGACGCGTCCTTAATCCAAATAAACCAAACCAACCAAGTTTTAAAAGTGTGATTTTTATTTGAGATTCCTCAAACTGTACATCAATAAGCTGTTCAATTCAAACAAATCGGAACGATTTAGCAAGGACACATTGGAAATTGAAACCCTGTTTAAGACTATTTCACCGCGTTTTTCTATTTTCCAAAATATGCTACTAAGTCAAAATATAGTGAATGACTTTGAAAACATGGCTATTTTAGAAAATCAAAAATATTTTTTCCAAATTTTTCTGATCCGGTACACGGCCAATATAGCCACCAGATAGCCTGAGTCAAATACATGTTCTACGTTTAGCTGGTGCATGAAAACCCCTTTAAAGAAAGGAAATTCTACTAGCCTCAAACTCCATTATGATGTAGTATAATCCCCTCACCCTTATATTTTCTTTATTATTTTACGTCTATCCTATTCTGTTAACCCCGTCTGGGACCGGGGTAGAATTGGCCCAAACCATGGCTCTGCTAATCGTAAAAGGCGATTCTCAAGAGAAAAAGTCCAGCTCGCAAACATCAGCTAGTAAGAACGGAGAATATTGTTCCCCGAAACTAGAAGCGAGCTATAACAATCGTCGTCGGGGACACTTCTTCCTCCCCTTGACGACCTCCCCGACGACGATGACAATGACAATGAAACAACGAACGATGACAAAGACGATGACGACCGTGACGTGAGAACCCCCCACCTCCTTTCCTCCCTTACCCGTGGCTAGCTCTGACCAGCATGGGCCCTTCCTCCCCATACCCCCTAGGCTAGAGTGGTGCATTATGACCTAACGGTTGACGCGTCCTTAATCCAGATATTAATTGATACTAGGTTGAAGCTGCCTTAATTTACGCTTGTTAGAAGTGATTTGACTACCTAAGTTTATTTCACATCACAAAAATTATTTTTTGATTTATTAATAATTAATATTATCACAATCACAATCTTAATAACAATACTTTTTTTTTGAAACTAAGAAAACAAGCAAACTAAAAATGCAACCGACATATCACGGACGAAACAATTTAGCCTACCAGGTTAACGCGCCCTAGTTTCTCACGTCTTTTGGAATCAGTTCCCTAGTAGCACAGGATTTTTGGGATCGTCTGGGCCACGTATGGCCCTCATCTGGCTGCCTGACGTACGGGAAAGCACGTCTGGGCATCGTCTGGCCCATACCAGGCTAGCCATACATTTTAAACTGCTTGGCCGTCGGATGCCAGCCAGATCCTTGCCATACGCGTCTAGCCATGACTTGGGAAACAACTGGCTAGCCATATGTGGCCCAGATGCGTCTTAACCAAGCTCAGAGGTATGTGGCACGACGGATGCTAGCCATGTCATTTCCACACACGGCCAGCCAGACTCGTCTTGACAAAACAACTGTTTAGCCGTTAGGGCAGAAAGGGGGTGGGGGTAGCGTCGAGTTTGAATTTGAAAATAATGAATGACTTGTCTGTTACCTTTCTTTGGTTAGTTGCGAATGCTCTCTCGAGAAGGCTGGATCTATGCTGGTCTCTGTGGTGTAGGTATTTATGCTACGTATAATGCACACGCACGTAGCACACGTTTTTGGAGTCCCATGGAAAGGTAATATATACGCAGTACACACACCCCAAAGGAATCATATAGGCGCACCGCACCAGCGAGAAGCGGTAGTCATCCTGAAGGTAAATGGTAGTGTAGCTACTACACATCTGTTGCCAGAAAGTGTAAAAATACTCAAGGTTAAAATACAGTACGCACTCGCCCCTATAGCAAGAAGATGGATTCATATAGGCAAAGCCTGGAGCAGAAGTCGAACTGAAGGTAATTTTAAACCACTCAGCCCTTGCCAGGAGGATCGTGTCTTCATACTTATGGTAATACATGCAGTACGCACGAACCGTTATAGCAAGAGGATGATTCATATAGGCACACCGCGCAAAGCCAGGAGCAGAAGTCGTACAGAAGGACTCATGCAGTCCTTGCCAGAAAGAATGTGTCTTCATACTAATGGTAATGCATGCAGAACGCACGCAGAAGTCTTATATGAAGATAAGGTTAAACCACTCAGCTCTTGCCAGAAAATTGGGTCTTCATACTAATGGTAACACATGCAGTACGTACGCACCCCCAGCAAGAAGGTGGATTCATATCGGCGCATGGTGCCAGAAACTGTCCATGTTTCATGTAAGTATACACTCGCTCACATCCATCGCAGGAAAAAACAAAATATGAAATATATCATTGACAGTTATTTATAAAAAAAAATTGTGAATAAATATGTATGCGTATCATTATTTACCCCATGATGAGTCCTAAACTTCCTGTCAGGACCCACATATGGCAACATGGCTATGCTCTCATCAGTAAATAAAACTTGTCTGGCTGGGATCTGGCAACCACAAGGCTAGCCGTGCGTCTGGCTGGCCAGATGCGTCCCGTACGAGGCCCAGACGCATGGGCCATACGTGGCATGACTGCCAAAAACGAATACCAGCCACACACGGCTAGCCATATGACAAACGCACGTTTTCGTCTGGCTAGCCGGATGCGTCCCGAACGAGGCCCGGACGCATGGGCCATACGTGGCATGACTGCCAAAAACGAATACCAGCCACACACGGCTAGCCGCATGTGGCATGGACGTTTTCGCCGGCTAGCCAGATATGGCCCTTACAAGGCCCAGACGTACGTGTTCTTAGGGTTACTAGGAAAACGCTTAAGTCCCGCCGCGTTGTTGGATGAGCGTAATTGGTGCATTGAGCTGCCATGTGTTATGCGGATTTTCTGTTGTTCTGTGAAAAATTATTACTTAGTTGAAGATTTTTTTTTAAATTAAATAAATTCAATAAAAAATAAACTTATTTTTTTTTAAATTAATTGTACTAATTTAAAAAAATCAAAAATCAAAAAATTGCGATTTTATAAGAAATAATTATTTGATTGCTCTCAAATATCACACGAATATATAAATTCACAAAATTAAGGTTAATATGTGAAAAAACTTTTACAATAGGATAAAGCATGTAGGTGTTATAAGTAAAAAAATTGTTTTAAAAAAGAAAAAAACCACAAAATTTCTATTTTCATGAAAAATAATTTTTTGTTTGCGCTCAAATTTTACACGGATATTGTCATGTTCACAGGGTAGTATACCCTTGTTACAAGCTTGGCCTTGAGGATGGTTTCATTTGCCTGGTGTTATGGTTGTCACCTGTCGCAATCTCTGTAAACAACGAATGTTATCGTTGCATACAAAGGAATGTGGCGACTTTGTAAAGTTTAGCGAAAACTAAACAGTTACGTTCGTGTTGATTTTCGGAAGAATGCGAACGTTGTACAACAAGTTGAACAAGGATTATTATTGAGGCCAGACAGGGGAGATTCCCTAACTTTAAACAATCCTTGGGAAGACGGAGAATCCGGAGTAGGAGCGGATCCCCCTCTCCCCTTAACGACTTATCCGACTAGCATGTCAACGACGTTGCCATCGAAACGTGAAACACTTCTCAACCCCCCCCCCCCCCCCCCCCCACCCCCAAAACCGCCGTGGCTGTTTTGACCAGCAAGTGATTTTCCTGCCTATAGCGACTCGGCTAGATTGGATGATGAATGAATGAAGATACAATGCATTTTATTAAATTTACGAAGGTTACTGTCGTCATGTTACGAAAATTCTATGAATATTTAGTTGAGAAAAAACTGTAGATTATATTAAGAATCATAATATAGCAAAAGGGTCTAGGATCGCTTAGGAAACAAAGTATGCCCGTCTTGGCCCGGGGTAGAATTGGCCCAGAGCATAACTCTGCTAATCGTAAAAGGCGATTTAAAGAGAAAAAGTCCACCTCGCAAACATCAGCTAGTAAGAGTGGAGTATATAATTACTCCCCGAAACTAGGCTATATTTATTCAGATTCCTTACTGCAAATTTAAATGAATCGCGACTCAAACGAATTTATTTAAATGATTCGCCATTCTGATATAACAACAATCACGACCATTAGAAACCCGTGGCTTCATAGTTCACAACTGAACTATACGAGAGTTTGAGATGACGTCACACAGACTGTCATGGCCGACTGGTGGGTAAACATTACAATGGCGCAATCTAAACCCAAGTAGGCGACGATGACAAAGACAATGACACAACGAACGATGACAAAGACGATGACGACCGCGACGTGAGAAACTCCCCTCCCTCCCATTACCCGTGGCTGGTTCTGACCAGCATGGGCTCCTCCTCCCCCCCCCCCCCCTTAGGCTAGAGTGGTGCATTATGACCTAACGGTTGACGCGTCCTTAATCCAAATAAACCAAACCAACCAAGTTTTAAAAGTGTGATTTTTATTTGAGATTCCTCAATACTGTACATCAATAAGCTGTTCAATTCAAACAAATCGGAACGATTTAGCAAGGACACATTGGAAATTGAAACTCTGTTTAAGACTATTTCACCGCGTTTTTCTATTTTCCAAAATATGCTACTAAGTCAAAATATAGTGAATGACTTTGAAACATGGCTATTTTAGAAAATCAAAAATATTTTTTCCAAATTTTTCTGATCCGGTACACGGCCAATATAGCCACCAGATAGCCTGAGTCAAATACATGTTCTACGTTTAGCTGGTGCATGAAAACCCCTTTAAAGAAAGGAAATTCTACTAGCCTCAAACTCCATTATGATGTAGTATAATCCCCTCACCCTTATATTTTCTTTATTTATTTTACGTCTATCCTATTCTGTTAACCCCCGTCTGGGCCCGGGGTAGATTTGGCCCAGAGCATAGTTCTGCTATTGTCAAAAGCGATTTAAGAGAAATTTTCCACTTTGCAAACATCAGCTAGTAAGATGGGAGTATATTACTCCACGAAACTAGAAGCGAGCTATAACAATCGTCGTCGGGGACACCTCCCCCTTCTCTTGACGACCTCCCCGACAACGATGACAATGACAATGAAACAACGAACGATGACAAAGACGATGAAGACCGCGACGTGAAAACCCTTTTCCTCCCCTTACCCGTGGCTGGTTCTGACCAGCATGGGCCCTGTCCCCCCCTATACCCCCTAGACTAGAGTGGTGCATTATGAACTAACGGTTGACGCGTCCTTAATCCAGATATTAATTGATACTAGGTTGAAGCTGCCTTAATTTACGCTTGTTAGAAGTGATTTGACTACCTAAGTTTATTTCACATCACAAAAATTATTTTTTGATTTATTAATAATTAATATTATCACAATCACAATCTTAATAACAATACTTTTTTTTTTGAAACTAAGAAAACAAGCAAACTAAAAAATGCAACCGACATATCACGGACGAAACAATTTAGCCTACCAGGTTAACGCGCCCTAGTTTCTCACGTCTTTTGGAATAGTTCCCTAGTAGCACAGGATTTTTGGGATCGTCTGGGCCACGTATGGCCCTCATCTGGCTGCCTGACGTACGGGAAAGCACGTCTGGGCATCGTCTGGCCCATACCAGGCTAGCCATACATTTTAAACTGCTTGGCCGTCGGATGCCAGCCAGATCCTTGCCATACGCGTCTAGCCATGACTTGGGAAACAACTGGCTAGCCAAATGTGGCCCAGATGCGTCTTAACCAAGCTCAGAGGTATGTGGCACGACGGATGCTAGCCATGTCATTTCCACACACGGCCAGCCAGACTCGTCTTGACAAACAACTGTTTAGCCGTTAGGGCAGAAAGGGGGTGGGGGTAGCGTCGAGTTTGAATTTGAAAATAATGAATGACTTGTCTGTTACCTTTCTTTGGTTAGTTGCGAATGCTCTCTCGAGAAGGCTGGATCTATGCTGGTCTCTGTGGTGTAGGTATTTATGCTACGTATAATGCACACGCACGTAGCACACGTTTTTGGAGTCCCATGGAAAGGTAATATATACGCAGTACACACACCCCAAAGGAATCATATAGGCGCACCGCACCAGCGAGAAGCGGTAGTCATCCTGAAGGTAAATGGTAGTGTAGCTACTACACATCTGTTGCCAGAAAGTGTAAAAATACTCAAGGTTAAAATACAGTACGCACTCGCCCCTATAGCAAGAAGATGGATTCATATAGGCAAAGCCTGGAGCAGAAGTCGAACTGAAGGTAATTTTAAACCACTCAGCCCTTGCCAGGAGGATCGTGTCTTCATACTTATGGTAATACATGCAGTACGCACGAACCGTTATAGCAAGAGGATGATTCATATAGGCACACCGCGCAAAGCCAGGAGCAGAAGTCGTACAGAAGGACTCATGCAGTCCTTGCCAGAAAGAATGTGTCTTCATACTAATGGTAATGCATGCAGAACGCACGCAGAAGTCTTATATGAAGATAAGGTTAAACCACTCAGCTCTTGCCAGAAAATTGGGTCTTCATACTAATGGTAACACATGCAGTACGTACGCACCCCCAGCAAGAAGGTGGATTCATATCGGCGCATGGTGCCAGAAACTGTCCATGTTTCATGTAAGTATACACTCGCTCACATCCATCGCAGGAAAAAACAAAATATGAAATATATCATTGACAGTTATTTATAAAAAAAATTGTGAATAAATATGTATGCGTATCATTATTTACCCCATGATGAGTCCTAAACTTCCTGTCAGACCCACATATGGCAACATGGCTATGCTCTCATCAGTAAATAAAACTTGTCTGGCTGGGATCTGGCAACCACAAGGCTAGCCGTGCGTCTGGCTGGCCAGATGCGTCCCGTACGAGGCCCAGACGCATGGGCCATACGTGGCATGACTGCCAAAAACGAATACCAGCCACACACGGCTAGCCGCATGTGGCATGGACGTTTTCGCCGGCTAGCCAGATATGGCCCTTACAAGGCCCAGACGTACGTGTTCTTAGGGTTACTAGGAAAACGCTTAAGTCCCGCCGCGTTGTTGGATGAGCGTAATTGGTGCATTGAGCTGCCATGTGTTATGCGGATTTTCTGTTGTTCTGTGAAAAATTATTACTTAGTTGAAGATTTTTTTTTAAATTAAATTAAATTAAATAAAAAATAAACTTAAATTTTATTTTTTTTAAATTAATTGTAGGCCTACTAATTTAAAAAAATCAAAAATCAAAAAATTGCAATTTTTATAAGAAATAATTATTTGATTGCTCTCAAATATCACACGAATATATAAATTCACAAAATTAAGGTTAATATGTGAAAAAACTTTTACAATAGGATAAAGCATGTAGGTGTTATAAGTAAAAAAATTGTTTTAAAAAAGAAAAAAACCACAAAATTTCTATTTTCATGAAAAATAATTTTTTGTTTGCGCTCAAATTTTACACGGATATTGTCATGTTCACAGGGTAGTTTACCCTTGTTACAAGCTTGGCCTTGAGGATGGTTTCATTTGCCTGGTGTTATGGTTGTCACCTGTCGCAATCTATGTAAACAACGAATGTTTTGGTTGCATACATAGGAATGTGGCGACTTTGTAAACGTTTAACGAAAACTAAACAGTTACGTTCGTGTTGATTTTCGGAAGAATGCGAACGTTGTACAACAAGTTAAACAAGGATTATTATTGAGGCCAGAGAGGGGAGATTCCTTACTTTACATCTTGAAGACGATGGTGGGAGTTAGGAGAAGACACGTGTTTGGCGACCAGACATGGGAGAATCCAGGAGGGAACGAGAGAGGGGGTGCTGACGACGGACTTGAGCCTCAAGGGAGGGGAGAGTGCGGAGAGTCAGGAGTTCGAGGCTTGGTGGTGAGCAAAGGGCGAGCGGATCGGGGAGTTGAGTTTCGGCTTGCTTGAAGACTAGGTGTCTTCTGCCGATCCGAGAACCAACCCAAGCGAATCGATCATCACCAGGACTAGGTGTCCTAACTGAGAAACTACACACGAGGATCGCCAATTGTGGAGACGAACTAAGAGTCCTCAAGGGAGAGTGAGAGAGAGAGAGAGAGAGAGCAAGCTACAACAGGCCAAGAGAGGAGCAGGAGACGACGCTATCACCGACGACCACTGACGTCCAGCTACATCCGTCGACGTCCTACTAGGGAGTCCTACGGCCGTAACGACTCCTCCATACCAGGGTTCAGGGTGTGGGTAAGCCTAGGGCTCACGTCAACTAATTATTCTTAGAGTAAAGGGATGAATCCACGTTCCACGATAGCCGTGCATGGATAGAACTAATGACTAGAGTAGGTTTCATTGCTTCAAATACAGTGTGTCTCTTTGGTTGAATCTAGTGTTTATTTGTGCCCAGAATCTAGAACATTCCCGCATCCTGGAACCACCTATCAGCTATCCTGGTCACTAAATGGTGAATGTAACGAACAACATAACTGGCTACGCCCCAGATATTAGCCTACCGCTAATTCAACATCTATTAGCAGTTACATTCGTTATTTATGACAATATTCCCCCCCAACACATTCATTTAGTTGAATGTGCCAAGAGGATGGCAGAAGAGAACATAGCTCCAAGCTCACTTCGTGACTGCCAACGTTAATACAATAAATGTAATAATTCACAATTATAAACACAATTAAAATATATGAATAAAAAAATTCAAAACAATAAGCCCCTGTCTGGGCTCGGGGTAGTACTCGTCCAACAGCATGGTTCTGCTGATTGTAACAGGCGAGGAGAGAGAACACATGACTTGCTCACTCGTCTAGCAACGACTTCGCCGTTTTCCTAGGACTAAGGTCCAATATCCAATACAAAATATAGTTGATGCCATTAAATAGTTTTTAAAAATAAATATTGTAATTGCGTGAAAGGCAAAATTCTTCCAAAAGGCAATCACTTTCTATGACATCCGAGTTATAAGAGTGTTGAATGTTCTATATAAAATAACACAGTGGTGTTTTCAGTACCGGTAGGAAATAACATGTCACAACCGTACATCATATGCTAGCAGAATGTGCCAAGTATGTATGATGTCTTGCGAAGGCTATGTGATCTCTCCCAATCATATGAAGAACTTCTATCATATCATAACGGCGACAAACTTTCTAAATTTATCATCCAAAGTAATCTATTTAACAAAACTTAATTCACATCATACACTTTTCTTTAATTTATTCATTTCCATTCACATAACCCCCGTCTGGGCCCGGGGTAGAATTGGCCCAGAGCATGGCCCTGCTAATCCTAAAAGGCGATTCAAGAGAATAAGTCCACCAAACAACAGCTAATTAAACGGGATAATCTCCCTAAAACTAGAGGCGAACTCTGGCAATCGTCGTCGAGGTCACCACCACCTTCCCTTTGCCTTACTTTACTTTGCTTTTTTCCTTTCCCCGACTTCGACAAAGACAACACGGCGGATGCCACAGACGGAAACGACCACAACGTGGGGAACCACCAACGCTGCCCTCCCCGTACCCTCCCTTTCCCTCTGTTCTTTGCCTGAGCCCGGCCTGTATTCGTCACAAACCACAGGCCCCCCGACCCGACCCCGGCCATGATCCCGCCCCGGCCCCTTGCCCCCGGCCAACTACTTTCATGCCCCCCTAGTTGTGGCTGGTTCTGACCAGCACGAGCCTGCGCACCCCGCGTCTCCCTACATCATCCTTTCGTTCCTCCCTTTTTAAAATATTTTCTAAGTTATTAACTAACTAATAAACTAAAATAATGCGGGAGATGCAACATGACCATACGGTTGCCGCGCTCTTACATTATCAACTTCAACTTCAACTGTTGCTATTGCTATGTCCATCATTGTACAAAATTACCTAGAATGTTGACAATTAAATCATTAAAAGAGAACACAACATTTTTTAAAATATCATCAGTTGCGATTGCAAAAGCAATTCAAGGTGTAGCAGGTACCGTAAAATCAGTACGGAAACTGCGAAATGGATTGCTTCTGGTTGAGACAGCTAATGATAAGCAGTCTGAACTTTTATTGAAAACCACAAAATTTGACTACCTATTCGACATTGAAGTTAAGCCGCATGAACAATTAAATAATTCTAAAGGAATTATTAGTTGTTCTGATCTAAAATATGTTACCAATGAGGAAATTAAAGAGGAACTCTCCAAACAAGGTGTCATTGACTTGTATAGAATAATGACCCGTGTAGGCCAGTCATTTAAAACATCGTAGGTCGCAAAAATTGCATAGTTCTGATTTTTTGGGATGTTGTTAGGATAGATACCAGTTAGTGTAAAACCAAGTTTGCAGCTTCGAAAGACCTGTGTTAATTGCGTGGTGCTCGAAAAACCTTTTTTTCGGACTTTTTTCAGTTTTTGGCTTAAAACTTCTAAAAGGTGCATCTAACGAAACAAGTTGAACACAGCCCGTGAGTACGCGTGCCCACTATAGGATTTTGTCCACACTGTTCTCAGCATATATGGTAGTGAGGAGTTCCTTCAACCCACTACCAGCCATGATGGCGCCAATGGCCCCCATAAACGACATTAATAGGTGGAACCCCCCCCAGCCTCACCACCACACTGCTGAGCTGCGGATACTGGCAGCTCTCTACGATATCTCGGGCTTTAAAGTAGAGAAGTTGATCATAGGTAACAAAACATGTTTTCTGGCCATGAGCGGAGGTTCTTTCGCTGGCTTCAAGTAGGGATGTTAGGATAGTGTCATACTCGTTTGGGGGAGCATGGATGAACGGGAGAAACACTACTTTTGAACGTTTGTACGGAAGTTCTTCCGTCACCTGCTCCATATAGCCATTCCAGCCAGGGATACCTGGCAAGTTGGTGGATTTCCCATACAACCAGAGCAGGTCTGGGGCTGTGGGCAGTGTGTCTTCATTGATTGTCACATCAGCGATTGAGATGGCTGACAAGCCTGATTTCTTTTTTATGGTGGAATGCTTCAGCTCTGAGACAGTGTGTGAACTGATTGCGTCTGCAGAGACATACCTCAAACGTGGTATGCTTTTGTCTGGGAGGACCGAGGAATGTGGTGTGATGATCATTATACCACCCATTTCGTGGAAAGTATTCTCTCCATCTAACGTGTTCACATTCACGTCTGCATTGTCCCACACGAACTGCATGAAGGCACCTTTCTCAATGAGTTGTGGCAATTGTCCGAGGAGGATAGCAGAGCTTTCAACTCTCATTGCCTCGCTGTAAGTACAGGAAAACCCCATCATGTGACAGAGGTTCACCAGGTGCTTAGACCCAAATTTTCGGTATAAGTAGGTACCAAAGCTTATCTGAATTGAGGAGAGGAAAGATTTGGGCCTCACTGCAGCCATGATAGCATGAGCGAATCCTGTACATTTCTTTTTCCATCGATCGAGTGAGACGCGTTTGTTTTTCAGCACAATCGTTTCAAGAAGCAGTTGCAGAGTATCAGGCACACAATCATCTGCATCTTTCAAGAAGTCATCTGATGAGGGATAGTGAGTGGTGTTAAACGTTTGAGAACGAATGACTTCTAAGATTATCTGTGCTGCGGCTTCTACGACTGAGTCGCTCTTCAGCAGGATCGCTCTTCCTTTCATCGTACCAATTAGTGTACAGAATTTTCTGTCTAATGTCTCTGAAACTCAAGATTGGGCTGTGATAAGGACCAACCTTAGTAAACCAGATTTTTTCACCATATCGCTTTTTCAGATGAGCTTCGACAGTTCTGACATCAGGTTTGTAGTCACCTGTGAAGTGATCGGTGATGAGGTCACTCAGGGAAAATTGGCATTCCTCTCTGGTTTCTGCCAGGTTAGCATAGATACGCTCCATTACCTCTAGGAACTGAGGTTGCTCAGGACGCCCTCTTTTACCTCCACTTGATCGCGCCGTGGAGAATAATTTATCGTGGCAGTGATGGTGGTACCTGCACTCCGCAGCAACCAAGTCACTTATACATGAAAGACGCTGTATGATCTGTTGTCCCCATTCATCAGCATGTCCAGCTGTTTCTAGATACCAATCTTTTTTTAGTGTTTCTGCTGTATGGACAACATTCCGTCGAGAAAGAGGTAATTTTTGCTGGGCCTTGAGAAATTCCTCAGTGATTTTTTCTCCACAAAGAAAACAAATGTCCCCCATTACGTGATGCCTCAAACCCGAGGCAGAGCTCTCCTATCCATGCGTGAAGTCGAAGCTTCAGGAGCTGCATCTCCTCCGCGACGGACGGATGCTTTAACATTGCTTTCCACTGTGTACCTCTTCCTGCATGCGTCATGTACGGTGACTTCATTCAATTTACTCGAAAACTGTTTGTTCTGGCGAAGCCCACGTTTCTCACTCACTTCGATTAGCGTCTGAATACCACGTTTTTTTCACTGTCACTGTCCCTGTCCCTTCCTCAAGTGCACCGCGACACATAAAACAAACACCCGGCGGGCAAGAGCCTGACATTTAGTAAGAAGAACAAAAAACAAACAAAAAACACTTCAATAAGTTCATAAAATGTACAACAAATGTGAATCGAATCGAATCATCTCTAATGACGGTTCAAAATCGGCCAACGAATTTTTGTAGATAACCTCACTTCAAAACAGCACATTACCAACGTATACCCGCACACTTCACACCACATACATTCATGTTCACATGTCGTGCTTTATTGGTTGGTCTGCGCTGACACTCAACAGTACTGACACATAACAGTGGTACACAATACAAATAAGTTAAAACCATTTACCTGTGCTGAGTAACTTTGGTGAACCTTATTTACAAACTATATGTTGTCATCGTTGTTCCATAAATTAAATAATATCATAGTTATTACATTTCATAGCACATAGTCACAGTTAGTCACACACACATAGTCAAGTCACAGTTCGAACAGTTTGATCTGGACACGGTCGTTTCAACAAGAACACTGAATTGCGTGTGCTTGGTATGCCCTTCTCCCCCCTCCCCCCGCCCATCCCTCCTGCCTTACCACTCGTGCAATCTTCCAGAGATTATACTGCGTAAATATTTACCATAACATCTCTAATGATTTCAATCAGCTAGAAGTCAAAAGCTATTACCCATGGTGATAACTGAGATTTACCACATGGGAATAGAGATACTGCAGAGACTGGTCTTTCCTCATCTTGTTTTAGCCCCCCCCCCTCACCCCGCGCGAGGAACAGTGAGTGTTATCTTAATGGCCCACTGCTGTTCCTCTCTCGTGATTATGAAATACTACTTCATCGGCACGTCTTTGTTTATAGAAGAGCATTACGACTGAGATATTACGATAATTATTGATGAGCGCGTTTCTTAGCAGTTCATTAGACACTCCACACTGTTTTTTTGTGTAACTACCCGGGTAACCCGTGGGTAATGTACCCGGGTCGTAAAAAAGTCGGGTTTCGTCTTCCCTGCTGGTATCTATCCAAACACCATCCCAAAAAATCAAAAGTGCAATTTTATGTGAACTTATGCGATTTTTATGTCTACGGTGACTGGCCTGACAAGAGAACTATTAGTCATGCAGGACTCCGCTTGTGCTTAAATTAAAGCTAAATAACTGCTCTACAACTTTATTTGGAATGACTTTCCTTGTAGGATCAGTACTTTAGCCGATATTCTGCTCGGAAGACGACTCAAACTACAATTTCGAACTTTTTTGAAACAATTGCCAATGTTTGAAGTAGTATATCTCCGGACCTATTAGACCTACAGAGTTGCAATTGCGTTTAAATTCTTTCAAATTCTATCGACTTTAAAAGTAGGCCTATACGGAAAAATTGTTTCCGTAGGATGCATATTTTAGAAGTTATAAGCCAAAAACTGAAAACAGTCCGAAAAAAAGAAGGTTTTTCGAGCACCACGCAGTTAGCACAGGTCTTTCGAAGCTGCAAACTTGGTTTTACACTATTGGTATCTATCCTAACAACGTCCCAAAAAATCAGAACTATGCAATTTTTTGCGACCTAACGCGATTTTTATGTCTACGGTGACTGGCCTATTGCTCCAATACTGGATATTATATGTAAGATATTAATATTGCAAGACGCATTTTTTATTTCAGTGCTACAACTTCACTATTTCCAACAAATTCCAGCCTCTTAAAAACGTCGTCCTCACATCCCATCGACAACATGACTACTGCTCTTTATATTCCATCCTTCCACCCATGTAGACAGAGACGATGACGACTATGACGTGAGCACCCCCCCTTCCACCCCATATACCCCCCTTTCCACCTCAAAATTTAATCAATAATCACACCATTAACTCATCACATCAACTTTGAATATCACAGGCGGCGCACTACCGTCTGGGCCCGGGGTAGAATTCGGCCCAGAGCATGGCTCTGCTTATCGTAAAAGGCGATTCAAGAGAAAAAGTCCACCTCGCAAACATCAGCTAGAATGAAGGAGAGGTAGTATTTTACTCCCCGAAAATAGAGGCGAGCTCTGGCAATCGTCGTTGGGGACCTTCCTTCCCTTGACGACCCCTCAACGACGATGGCGACAATGACACCACGAACGATGACGAAGACAATGACGACCACAACGTGAGAACCCCCTTTCCTCCCCTTACCAGTGGCTGGTTCCGAATAGCATAAGCTCCTCTTCCCCCCCCCCCAAACCCTAGGTTAGTGTGGTGCATTATGACCTAACGGTTGACGCGTCCTTAATTAAAAATAAACAGGCAGCGCAATATGACCTATCCGGTTGAAGCGCCCTAGTTTCTCTCGTCGTCGTAGTTCTATTTGTTTGAAACATGTTTGCAGAATGTACCAACAATGTTTGCCTCTCCTCCCCCTTCCCGTGGCTGGTTTTGACCAACAGAATGACCTAACAGTTGACGCGCCATTCTTAACTTTAGCTAACAATATCATCTCATTTACTTTATTTTCTTTAAAAATTTAAGAAACAATAATGTAGTCATCATTAACATAACAAACTTATTTAATTAACTTACAATATCACTGGCGGCGCGATATGACCTACCCAGTTGAAGCGCCCTAGTATCTCACGTTGTCGTCTGCATTCAATCTCTTTTTATCTAGTTCCCGTTCCAGATGTCAAGAATGGATTCAAGCAACGATTGTTTGATTGGCGACAAGTATCTTAGGATGTGAACAAAATAACAAATTGCGTAGTGTGATGCCCACACTGACGCAATATGCGCAATATGACCTTATTTCCCGTTGAAGCGCCCTAGTATCTCACGTCTTCTTTGTCTTTTCATCGTAAAATACGAAAAAGAGGCTGTTGGTGCATGCATACGTTTTTACTATTCCCAAACGCACTTTTACTCAACAATCACATTTTATTTCTTTTTCACTTTACGTTGACGCGCCCTTTATACAAAAAATTAAAGTTTTCAATATGATTTAAATCTTCTCTTTTTTTTTTTTTGACTGACTGAACAGTTGCGAAATAAAAAACAAACATACAACAAACTCAATTTATTGTCTGACAATACGGCGCAATATAGCCCTACCGGTTGAAGCGCCCTAGTTTTTCACGACGACGACATTAACGACACCACGAACACTGACGAAGAAAATGACGACCCCTTTCTTCCCCTTACCCGTGGCTGGTTGTGACCAGAATGAACCCAACTCCCCCCCACCCTTAGGTTATAATAGTGGTGTATTATTAAACCAAAAACTATCTCGCAAACATCAACTTTAATGTAGGTGAGTGGTATAGGGTAGTAAAATCCTCCCAAAACTAAAGGCGAGCTCGGGCGTTCGTCGTCGGGGAACCGCTCACCATCCTTTGGCGACCTTCCCGACGACGACGAAGACCACGATGATGGCTAAGACGATGGCGACCCCGACGTAAAACCCCCTATCGTTCCCCTACCTGAGGCTGGTTCTGACCCACATAGTTCATCCACATCCCCCACATCCCCTAGGCGAGAGTGGCGCATTATGACCTAACGGGTGACGCGTCCTCTGTCTGGCAGTCGTCGTCCGAGAAACCTCCCCCTCCCCTCGACGACCACGACCATGACAACACGACCGATTACAACAACGATGACCATGAAGTGAGAACTCCCCTTTCCTTCCTCTCCACATCCCCTAGAGGCGCATTACGACCTCACGGGTTGACGCACCATTAATCCTTTAATCCTTTTAATCATTAAAAAAAACTATAAAATAATATAAATAACAAACAAACTCAATTTCTTAACTTACCTGTTAGACACACCGCATGACTATCCGGTCGAGATACTCACGTCGATTATCAAGGACTTTAGTTTCTCAAAGTATAGTACTCTTCGAATATAGAGGCGAGCTGTGGCGGTCATCGTCAGGGAACGTTCCCCTTTCCTATGACTACCTCCTCGACGACATGACAACTCACAGACGAAGACGACTAAGACGTGGGGAAACCTCAAACAATGCCCTCCCCGGCCCATTGCCTTCGGCCAACTACCCCCATTACCTCCCCTTGCTTGTGGCTGGTAAGCCTGCCCACTCCCTGTCACAAAGCGTCAACCCTTACGTTCCTCTCTTTTGAAAAAAAAAATTATTAACTGGCTTATAAATTTCAATATCGCAGGAGGCGCATATATGACCAAACGGTTGACGCACCCCTAAACCTAATAAACTTATTGCTTACTGTTCATAATATGTAAGCAGAATGTACCAAATGTGATGCCATGCGCTCGCAATTTGATATCTCTCAAACATTACCATCATCATCATCATCATCTCTTTTTTATGTCTTTTACAACCTAAGAAAACAATATAATTATCAAACTCAACATAAATTCTTCTCAATAATTTACAATATCACAGGTGGCACAATAAGACCTAACCGGTTGATGCGCCCTTTAGTTTCTCACGTCGTCGTTGTTACTGTGGATATGAACTTTTTGAAAACATTTCATATGAAGTAATATGTATTTGTATAGTGTACGCCTATGTACGTTAAGTACCAAGGCAACACGTTTTTTTTCATATAATGTGCAAGACATCCAATTCTATTAAGAAAAAATTAAACTCTAAGGGTTCTATTCTAGAATTTTCCTAGAAATCTGGACACGTGGGCATAGAGGGAAATGAACACGCTGATAGGGCTGCTAAGGAAGCTTCCCAGCATCGCGACGTGGATTTCAATCTAGTTCCTGGTCCAAAAGTCAAGAGTGGATTGAAACAACGATTGTTAAATTTGCGACAAGCATCTTGGGATGTGGTGCAAAATTACGAATTGCGTAGTGTGATGCCCACACTGACTAATAAAATTCGTCCACCTCGTCTCGACTCTCACGTAGAGAAGAGGGTGGTATTGTCTAGAATTCGAATAGGACACACACGTCTATTTCACGGATATCTCTTAACCAAAGAAAAGGTTACTCCCAGATGTGACACATGTGATGTACCTTTAACCGTGTATTATATGCTAGCAGAATGTACCAAATATGATGCCTTGTGCACGCAATTTGATCTCTCCCAATCATATGAAGAACTTCTATCATATGATAACGGCGACAAACTTTCTAAATTTCTCATCCAAAGTAATCTATTTAACAAAATTTAATTCACATCATACACATTTCGTTCTAATTTCTTTATTTTCATTCAAATACATAACTTTTATTTGGCTATTACTTTCATCATCATCAATTTTATTTTGTTATTTATACACTTAGAAAACAATCTAATCATCAAACATACCTGCATTAACTCTTCTCATTTACTTTCATTCACAGGCGGCGCAATATGACCTAACCGGTTGAAACGCCCTAGTTTCTCAAGTCGTTGTCGTACAACAACGGGAGTGTTTTCATATAATGATATCGAGAGTAAATAGTATTAAAACATTACTAAGTCTAAACCTACGTGATGATCCCAAGTATTGTCGGACGCGCCCGCGCGGGAGAGCCAGGCTTGAAGTCAGGTTTGGGTTCTCATCCACCAATTTGCTTTCGAAGTTCCGATCTACTTGGCTTATAAATATGAGGATGAAAAACGAGAACACATAACAACAGTGAACCTGTGTTCAACATTAACGGCAGAGTTATTAACCATCCGCGAAGCTACATTGCCGTTGTGGAGGAAAACCTTTTGTGTTCAGATAGCTTGAGCTCATTTCAAGCTATAAAACTCATGTATTCAAGTCATCGTTTGGTACAAGACATCGAATTCTAGTAAGAAAATTTAAACCCTAAGGGTTCTATTATTGAGTTTTGCTGGATACCTCGACACGTGGGCATAGAGGGAAAATTACACGCTGATCTGGCTGCTAAGGAAGCTTCCCAGCGTCGCGACGTTGATTTCAATCTAGTTCCCGGTCCAGATAATCCTGTCAAATAAGATCGTATATTGTCGTTTGGAGGAAAAAATTGCGATGTCGCTGAATTTTTGCAGAGACTTTCCTTATATAATACTAATCAACATACTAAAACTCCCCTACAATCAGACTGGAGCTTTGGCCGCCATATTGGAAAATGGCGGCCAAAAGGTGTTTGTTATCAAATATCTCCAAATTGGTTTGAGATAGACAAAATATCTCAATGGCAAAAATATTCCCCATTTAATTCTCTACAAAACAGGTGTCTTCTATAGTTTTGGCAGGGCAACGGTTACGTCACAAATTCGTGGTTTATATGTTGCTCATTGGAGTACCAGCTTATTTCCAAATTTTCACGCCCAGCATCAAACAATGCCCGGTAAATCCGTGAGAAATCGATTTAAATACAAAAAAACTTTTGTACGGGGTTCATGAAAGCTTCCATTAGTATTTAAAAAAATCAGTTCTGCGAAATCGAATTTTGCATTTACCTGGAATTTGGTTTTACCATTGTTGGCATTTCCTCAAAAATGCCCTTTTTGACTGTCCATTATTAAGCACTAAATAGCATTGGAGGAAAAATTCTTGCTACGCACATTGAAATGACTCAAATAATGATCCGATTACAACCAAAGTTTAATTCAATATGGCTGCTAATTCCTAATATCCACAACATCAAAGTGAATTATGTAACAAAAAGAGTGTAAAAACAGCACGAAAACAGTATTCATATTGTGTATATAAGGAATTAGCAGCCATATTGGATTTAAGCTTTGGTTGTAATCGGATCATTATTTAAGTCATTTCAATGTGCGTAGAAAGAATTTTTCCTCAAATGCTATTTAGTGCTTAATAAATAATAATGGACAGTAAAATATGGCATTTTTTAGGAAATGCCAACAATGGAAAAACCTAAATTCCGGGTAAATGCAAAATCTCATTTCGCAAACCTGATTCTTTTAAAATACTAATGGAAGCTTTCATGAACCCCGTACAAATTTTTTTTTGTATTTTAATCGATTTCTCACGGATTTACCGGGCATTGTTTGATGCTGGGCGTGAAAATTAGGAAAATTGCTGGTACTCCAATAAGCAACGTATAAACCACGATTTTATTACGTAACCTTTGCCCCTACCAAAACTATAGAAGACACCTGTTTTGTAGGAAATTGAATGGGGAATATTTTTACCATTGAGATATTTTGTCTATCTCAAACTAATTTGGAGATATTCGATAACAAACACATTTTGGCCGCCATTTTCCAATATGGCGGCCGAAGCTCCAGTCTGATTGTAGGGGAGTTTTAGTATGTTGATAAGTATCATTTAAGGAAGGTCTCTGCAAAAATTCAGCGACATCGCAATTTTTCCTCCAAAAATTCTTATTTGACAGGATTAAGATGTCAAGAGTGGATTTTAGCCAAGATTGTTGGATGTGAGACAAGCATCTTGGGATATATGCAAAATAATAAATTGCGTAGTGTGATGCACACATTGACTAATTAAATTCGTTCACCTACGTTTTGACTCTCACGTAGAGAAGAGGTGGTATCGTCTAGAATTCGTAAAGGACACACACGTCTAACTCACGGATATCACTTAACTAGAGATAAGGTTATGCGTATATGTAACACATGTGATGTACCTTAAACCGTACATCATATGCTAGCAGAATGTACCAAAAATGGTGCCTTGCGCACGCAATATGATTTCTCCCATTCATATGAAGAACTTCTATCATGTGATAACGGCGACAAACTATCTTATTTTCTCATCCATAGTGACCTATTTAACAAAATTTAATTCACATCTTGCACATTTCTTTCTTTTCTATATTTTCATTCTCATACATATCTTTTAATTTGCTATTTCTTCATCATCATCAATTTATTTTGTTATTGATACACTTAGAAAACAACCTAATCATCAAACATACCTGCATAAAACTCTCCTCATTTACTTTCATTCACATTCGTCGCAATATGACCTAATCGGTTGTAGCACCCTAGTTTCTCAAGTCGTCGTTGTTAATTTGACTAAATTTTTTTTAATTTGGAGTAATATAATGTGTTGTATTGTAAACAGATTCGCGCTATTCTCGAATAAAAACAAACTATCCACATGACCGTGACTTACGAGAATCGTGTTGTTTATGTTATGAACAAAGGCGGTGAGTCCAACAAGCCGATGCCAGTGTTGCTTTTGTTTCTGTAAGGAGCTTCACTTTAGGCTTGGTTGTTCATAAGACTATGGTATTTAAACGGGTCAGATATTTATAAATAATTATGTATTGAAATCAGGGGATCTACAGAGCTCTTGTTCTTATGCATTATCAGTCTCGTCGCACAGAGAATCATTGGACGTGGCTCTGTGAACCAGCCTAGGACCCGGGAGAAGATATCCAGCATCGCTCTGCCAGCAACCGAGGTGTCTACAACCATCTTAGTTGGCGTGTGCGTCTTGATACAAGAAATTACTCAGATTGTACAGAGCTCGTGTTCTTATACATTATAAGTCTCGTCGCACAGAGAATCATTTGACGTGGCTCTGTGAACCAGCCTAGGACCCGGGAGAAGATATCCAGCATCGCTCTGCCCAGCAACCGAGGTGTCTACAACCATCTTAGTTAGCGTGTGCGTCTTGATACAAGAAATAACTCAGATTGGGAAGTGCAACTCGTGACTTTGTCGTGGTTTGACCTGCTAGAAAAAGCGAATATACTTACAGGAAGCTAAAAGACAACTAAGAGAGGACGTCTCTCCCCCTTTCCTCACCCTTGCTGTGTCTGTTCAGACCAGCGAGGGATTTATCTCCTCAATCCCCAGCCTAGGCTAGAGCAGTGTGGCTGGTTCTGACCCATGGTACAAGGATATCTCTGTAGGGCTAGGTATGACACTGCGCATCTCCGCCGCGAGTGTGACGTCAGCCCGATCTCGTTTATGTGTATCAGATAGCGCCCGGCCGTTTAACGCCACACGTGTTCATTGCTCCACTCTGTATTTCTCAAGTCATTTGATGGATCGCGACTGGGTTTTCAGTATACGAACATTATTGTTCATTGATACTGTGCTAGTACTAGCGAGTAGTGACAGCTTACGACATTTTTCCATTAGCAATTAACTGGAATGGTTTTCATTAGAGCGAGTTCTCAACTTGCATATACATTCAACTTCCAAATCATAACAGATTCAAGTGCCCCATCTCATCAAGATATCTCGGAGCAGTGTGTAATCAGTAGTCTTGGTGGAACAGTGTCGTGACCCTGGTCCAGATATTATCTTGCTCGTGAAAAGTTTGCTCAATTTTGTGTCAAACATATATTTGCGTGAATAAAATTCTCTTCGTGTCGCAGTTTTATTAGCATTTTAGACAATTATTGTAAGTAGGTTTAGTGCGGACGTATGGATGTTTAATGGATGTACAACGCCAGTCAGTGTATTTGATATTAGGCCTTCTTTTTTGTTTTGCGTGTCGTAAATGATAATTCTTTTTTGTATAAGTTATAGACCCTCGACGATACATTTGGGTCTGTTCCCACTAATAAGAATTCTTATAAGGGGATAGGACTTACGTGTTAAATAACAAAAACATAATTCTTATGACGGACCAATCAGACTTTAATAAATAATTCCATTGATTATAATTCTTACGACGACCAATCAAACTAAAACAATTTCTAAAGCATAAAACACGGTTGTAGGAACTGGGCCTTGCTTGCAAGTCGGCTAATAATTTTTTTAAAGTCAATCAAAAGCCATACATTGACACAAAAATATCAACATATTTTCACTCACACGAATATGCATCCGAATAAAATAAAACTATGCCTAACCATTCAGCAAATCGGAATGTTTTTAACACGACATATGTCAGACACTTTGATAACAAACCCAAGGCATCTCTTAAAACGGGATTAAGATGTAAACTTTTGTTTAATCTTATAGAATTTCATCTGCCACAAGTTTTTAATTTTGTATTTAGCAATAACCCGCCCTGGTTTACACCAGAGCCGATTATTATATTTGACCTTTGTCGTTTTGATAAAAACTCTACTTGCGATAGTGTATTCAAAATTAACTTTAGAGAGATTTGCCATGAACATCAAAGGTTTACTTTGGTATTCACAGATGGCTCCAAAATTGACAACAAGGTTGGAAGTGCTTTTTATTGCTCCAACTTAACTGAACGTTTCAGGCTAAGCGACGTGTGTTCAGTTTTCACTGCAGAGTTATTCGCCATCCGTGAAGCTCTTAAATACATTCTACGCTGTCGTTGTGGAGAATACCTTTTGTGTTCAGATAGTTTAAGTTCACTTCAAGCTATAGAACTCATGTATTCAAGTCATCATTTGGTACAAGACATCCAATTCTAATTAGAAAAACTAACCTCTAAGGGTTATATAATAGAGTTTTGCTGGATACCTGGACACGTGGGCATAGAGGGAAATGAACACGCTGATAGGGCTGCTAAGGAAGCTTCCCAGCGTCGCGACGTTGATTTCAATCTAGTTCCCGTTCCAGATGTCAAAAGTGGATTCAAGCAAAGATTGTTGGATTTGCGACAAGCATCTTGGGATGTGTTGCAAAATAACAAATTGCGTAGTGTTGATGCCCACATTGGCTAACAAAATTCGTCCACCTACGTCTCGACTCTCACGTAGAGAAGAGGTGGTATTGTCTAGACTTCGTATAGGGCACCACGCCTAACCACACGGATATCTCTTAACCAGAGAAAAGGTTTATTCCCATATGTGGCACATGTGATGTACCTTTAACCGTACATCATATGCTAGCAGAATGTACCAAATATGATGCCTTGCGCCATGAAATTTGATCTCTCCCAATCATATGAAGACTTCTATCATATGATAACGGCGACAAACTTTCCAAATTTCCTCATCAAAGTAATCTATTTAACAAAACTTTAAGAAACTTCATACACCATTTCTTTCTTTTCTTATTTCATTTACATACATAATTTTATTTTGCTATTACTTTCTTCATCTTCAATTTATTTTTTTATTTATACACTTAGAAAACAATCTAATCATCAAAACATACCTGCATTAACTCTTCTAATTTACTTTATTCACAGGCGCGCAATATGACCTACCGGTTGAAGCGCCTAGTTTCTCACGTCGCGTCGATTCTAGTGAAGATATGTCTACCCAAATAACATTGCAAAGGGGAAAACGCACATTTTTTAAGTGCTGAAATGTTTTGATTTAATTATTTCGAAGTATGCGTATTTATTACATAATGTTTTAGCGGGAGGGAGATGTAAAGTTCATTTTGAAATTAATTACAATCAGGAAACCCTTTTATTCCCGCGTCAAATTACATTCTAATATAATTTGGTAAAAATGGTTGTGCATTATTTGTCCATTTGATCTAGCTATTTCGATTACTATTTGATTATTATTTCGATTGTCTGTATGAGTCTACAATGTGTAATCTTTTACGCAATAAATATTGCGGGGTTTTACAGGTTTTGTTAGATTTGTAATCCTATTTTTTCAGTATCAGTAATTCGTCTGCACTACAACAAAATTAAAAACTTGTGTTAAATCTCGGGTGGAAGGTTTAAAACATAAATAACGAAAAAATCACGCACGGATTTCTTTACTTGTTATAATTTATATATACACTATAACTACCCCAAAAAGTGTATCACAGTAACACTTGTGAGTAGGCCCTATGCATCATATTACGGCTAATATAAGTAATTAACGACAATAAGCCATAAAAACTATCTCCCCACAAAAATTCCTAAACAGTATGTACAAAGTAACAAAAGCAAGAAAGTTTTTAGTTCGGAAAATGAATAGTTATTTGGAATTATTTTTACGATTGCGGGATTTTATCACGCGCCGACGACAGCCTGCTGGGGGAGATGATCGGGATTACGTCATGCGCGGACGGGACGAAAACGCGTTCCCCGGGAAATTTGCCAGACCGGGGTAAGAAAGAATATCATTGGATCATGGTTCTGACCTGCATGGGATTTTCCAAACTCATTCCCCATTACATAGTGGCGCTTTCACCCGTCTGGACCGGGGTAGAATGGGCCCAGAGCATGGCTCTGTAATCGTAAAAGGCGATTCAAGAGAAAAAGTCCCCCTTTGGGCAAACATCCAGCTTGTATGAAGGTAGTATTTTACTCCCGGGAAATCAGAGGCGAGCTCGGGCAATTTCGTCGTCGGGGACCGTGCCCCCTGCCCTTGACGACCCCCCGGCGACGATGACAACGACCCAACGAACGATGACAAGACGATAACGACCGCGACGTGAGAAACCTTTACTTCCTCCCCTTAACCCGTGGCTGGTTCTGACCAGCATGGGCCCCTCTTCCCCCCCCCCCCCCTTAGGCTAGAGTGTGCATTATAACCTACTGGTTGACGCGTCCTTAAATCCAAATAACAAAAAAATCGAAAGAGCTAGGCCTAGGAATGGCCTGTGACACTAATCAATTCCTATATGTTCCGGTCAAGTGACATTTGGGTAGGAATTCTGTTAGGCCTATTGTTGGGTCGCCTAGGCCCCGTTAGCCTTTCTAGTAGTTTGACTTGCTTTTTATTTGGGCCCAACCTCTTCAAGCAGCTGGCCATAAGGTCACATCATAGCAGGTCTTCTTTGGGGGGGCCTAGGCCTAGCGTGAGTCCCTGACTCCTATTGCCTGGAGCTTTGTCTGCTTATTCAAGTCCTTGTTCGGGACCTGTGATTTTGTATTTTTTTGTGAGTAAAGTAGGCCTCATCTCTTCTTTGTTGAACATCTTGACACCAGCCCCCGACATTGGCTTTTTTAAATTTGTTTGGGCACCTATTTGGTACCCACTCATACTATTGTATAGTAAAGAGTGTTTTGCTTCACTTTTTGTGGCCATAATCAGTTATAATCCGGCTTCAGAAAAAAATTTGTACAAAAAATTTTTGCAATGGGGTCTACCATACAAGCAGGGGCTAAGACCAAAACAAACTACTAAATGTTGTATAAATAAAGTTTTAGCTTACTAATTTCAAATATTTTTTGTTGCTTAATATTCCTGTTTCACAATCATTTTGTGTAAAAAGAAGCCTAACATAAATTTTTCACCTTTACACCACATTAAATTTAATAAAACCTTCAGAAAAACATCTAGATAAGAGGCGGGTCCATTCTCCATTTTTACAAGAGCCACTCACTGAGGCAATGCCTGCAGTGACCTTCTTGACTCTTTCCGTGCAGAAAACCTTACGGGTGCAACGTCACATGAAAATTTCAAGATATCTCTTTATTTTTGATGAAGACAAACCGAGTTTTGTGCTAATCCATTTATTGGCTGGAGTTTTTCTCCTTGTACATAGTTACACCACGCCCCTTTTAGATTAGTGAACACCTTTTAACCTATTCTTTGATTCGCATTATATCTCTGATTTTCCCTGCTTGTTATCTTTTTAGTTGAGGTTTTTGCAACTTTCTTCTCGCGCATCAGATGTTATAACTACTTCTACAAACATTGCGGTTTTTCCAAAATGGTAGGGTATTACGTGTTTTCTATAAAATATGGATCGTAAGATTACTGAAGGCAAACCGAAACCAGGTCCAGTGCCCTCACCGGCATCACCAGCAACATTATCACTGTGGAGAATCCCACCATCCCACCCTGCGTCGTACAGGAAGTGTCCTAGGTCCTGAAGGAGTCCGATCCAGGTCCAGGGCCCTCACCGGCATCACCAGCAACATCATCAACTGTGAAGAATCCCACCCTGCGTCGTACAGGAAGTGCCCTGAGTTCCTGAAGGAGCCGAATCCAGGTCCAGGGCCCTCACCGGCATCACCAGCAACATGCATCAACTGTGGAGAATCCCACCCTGCGTCGTACGGAATGCCCTAGTTCCTGAAAAGGGCCGAATCCAGGTCCAGGGCCCTCACCGGCATCACCAGCAACCGTCGACTTCACAAAGGGAAAACCCCTCCGACTCGTACAGCCCCCGTAACTTCTTATGACAGGGAAAAACCCCTTCTTATGCTGATGTATTACTAACACCACCAACACCGTGTTCGATCTCCGCCCAAACCCAAAAAACCCCCGTCCTGCAACCCTGATCCACCCCAGTCCCCTGTCTGGGACATCATTGCGACCCCAGCTGAAGCCTTGACTTCTCTCTCTTCAGATCCCGTCATTGCCATCCTTGCAACCTCCTCAAGTTCTTGCGTGTAATAATGCTACTCTTCTTCTCCCAACAATCGGTTGACGCGTCCTTAATCCCAAAAAAACCAAACCAAACAATCATGGGGAAATACCTCCTAAATCCAATACATGTACTACCTCCCACTCATCAGTCAATCTGGCTGAATACTAGAGTTTTCTCCAAAGGCATACTTTACATTCTCCTCTTAAGAGTTAAAAGTAAAATTATTTATTGTACATTCAAAAATAAACAATAAATAAGTTTAATGTTACTGTCATAAGCCATAAACCATAAGTTATTGATCCCAGTTCTCGTTCATTTTCAAAATTGGAACGGTGACGTATCTTTCACTTACTTTTAAAATAACTAATAACATAATAATATAATAAAAGAGTTAATTAATCATTACTTTTATTTAGTAAAAAGGTAAATAAATAAACCAACGCAAACGTATCTAAGAAATACGTCCGCTTCAACCACTCGTAATGAGACAAGGGGGTGAAACCATTTTCATAACACGTGAAGTCTAAGGATAGTTACGATGACGACCGCGACGTGTGAACCCCCCCCCCCCCCCCCCCCCCCCCCCCCCTCCCATTCATCAACCTACCCGTGTCTGGTTTTGACCACCAATATGAACTCCCCGTAACTAGAGGCGAGCTCTGGCAATCGTCGTCGGGGACACCTCCCCTTCCCTTGACGACCTCCCCGAAGACGATGACAATGACACAACGAACGATGACAAAGACGATGACGACCGCGACGTGAGAACCCCCCTTTACTCACCCTACCCGTGGCTGGTTCTCACCAGCATGGGCCAGTCCTCCCCGTACCCCCTAGGCTAGAGCGGTGAATTGTGACCTAACAGTTGAAGCGCCCTTTATTTTAATTAATGAAACCAAACTAAACCAAATTTAAAATCTCTGCGATTCTGCTTGTTTGAAATTAGGGTATATTGTTTGAATTTCGGAAATATTCCTATCCACCACTGGCTGGTTCTGACCATACATCGTGTGTATTGTTTGTTTATATTTATTAGTAGAATGTACCAAATTATGATGAATATAGCGCCAAAATATTATCTCTCCCAATCACATGAAGAACTTCTATCATATTATGATAAAGTCTACAAGATTTTTTAAATTTATCATTTAAATCATACTTTCTGTATGTTAACTTAATTCACATTTTACACATTTTTTTTCTCAAATATATTATATTTTATTTGCTATCACATTCATCACTATAATGTTATTTTCCTTCATAAATTTAGAAAACAATATAATATCAAACGCACATCAAATAAATGTTCTTAGCTTACAATATCACAGTCGTTGCAATATAACCTAACCGGTGGAAGCACCCAAGTTTCTCATGTCGTGTTCATTTTTGGTAGTAGGAAATCTTTATTTAGCAAAACGCTATTGTAATACATTTACATAAGAAGTTGCACAATATTGAACTTGTACAAAGCATGATATGCAATGCATATAAAGCATTACTTTTAGTAATCTTTCCAGCATGGGTCTGTCCCCACATCCCTTAGCTTACAGTAGCTTACAGTTACTTCGGTTGGCGAACATTAAATTACTATTTCAAATATTTTGTTGTGTCTGTATCTATGTAATTAGATTTATTTAGTTGTCCTCCTTTATAAATCAGTTTTTATAACTGAATAAGATAGACGTTAAAGAAAGAAAGAAAAAAAGAAAGAAAGAAAAAAAAGAAAGAAAGAAAGAAAAATAAAACAAACCAAAATTAAGCGCCCTAATTTCTCAAGTCTTCGTCATTGGGTAAATCCTTTGTTCCGTACATAAAATTGAAATTAAACCTTTTGGACCCGGGTTAGAATTGGCCAAAAGCATGGCTCCGATAATTGTAAATTAAAAGGCGAGGAAAGGGACAAAGTCCATTTCGCAAACATCACCTAGCAAGTAGGAGGATCCCCTCAGACACTAGAGGCGAGCTCTGCCGGTCGTTCTCTGGGACCTCTCCCCCTTCCCTAGACGACCTCCCCGACGGCGACAAATATGGCAACACAAACGATGACATAGACGATGACATAGACGGTTACATAGACGATGACATAGATGAGGACATAGACGATGACATAGACGATGACGACCGCGATGAGAGAATCTTTGTTTTCCGGTCCGGGGTAGAATAACCCAGAGCATGGCTCTGCTAATCGTACAAGGCGATTTAAGAGAAAAGTCCACCTTGCAAACATCAGCTAGCAAGAGGGGAGTATATAACTCCCCGAATCTAGAGGCGAGCTCTGGCGGTCGTCGTCGGGGAACACTCCCTTCCCCTTGACAACCTCCCCGACGACGAAGACAAAGACAACACGGACGATGACACAGACGAAGACGACCACGACGTGGGAAAACCACCAACTCCTGCCCACTCCATACCCTCCCTTTCCCTCTGTCCTTTGCCTGAGCCCGGCCTGATTTCGCCACAGACCACAGGCCCCCCCGACCCGACCCCGGGCATGATCCCGCCCCGGCCCCTTGCCTCCGGCCACCTAACGTCCCATGCCCTTGCCTTGCTTGTGGCTGGTTCTGACCAGCACAAGCCTGTCCTCCCCTAGTACCCCCACGTCACCCCTTACGTTCCTCCCCTTTGGAAAATCTATAGTTATAAACTACCTTATAAACTACTACATCATCACAGAAGGCGCAATATGACCTAACGGTTGACGCGCCCTTAAACCTTATAAACATGAATAAACATCAAACATCAATCCCCATTCCCGTGGCTGGTTCTGACCAGCATGGGATTTTCCATTCCACACACCCGGGACTAAATTGGCACATTATTACCTATCAGTTGACGCGCCCTTAATCCATATAAACTTAAACCATAAATCTCTGTCATTCTGCTTCTTTAACATTAGGGAATGTTGTTTTAATTTCGGAAATATTCCTACCCGCCATTGGCTGGATCTGGCCAGCACTTACATCATTGTGTGTATTCAAATCAATTTAATTAACAAAATTTTATTCACATCATACAGATTTTCTTTATTCATTTATTTCCATTCGAATAAATATTTTTTTGTTATTACTATCATCACCATAATTTTTTCGTACTAAAAAACAATATAATCATCAAACACACCATTAACTATTTTTATTAACGTTTTATATCACAGGCGGCGCATGATATGACCTAACCGGTTGAAGCGCCCTATTTTCTCACGAAGTCATATTCAGTCATGCCCGCAGTCTTTGACGTTGCGCAGAATTCGGGGGCCCACCTGCGACTAAATAATACTGTATACATGTATTTACTAGGGAAACGCCAAAGTCGTTGTTAAACGAGTGAGTTAGCCAAGTGTTTTGACTTCTAAAACCGGACCGTCGGGTCACCTTACAGGAACTCACTCTGCTTGCCACAATAATTATTTAAATTGAACATTCAAAATGCGAATCGTATTCAAAACGTATTTGCGTGAAACATTAACAAATTTCCAAGATAACAAAATCACCTAAGTTTTATTTCCCATTTAACACCCCTCAAAAATAATATGTGGGTGTAAAAATATAAAAAAGTTGGAACTAACGGGTATCGAACCCCATCCATCCGTGCGGTAGGCTAAATAGTTATTGTGGCGTTCTTCATTTTATGGACATTGCCTATTTCGCCGCTCTTCATTCAAGCGGAATAAGTAGTCTTGTAGACCTGTCAACCCTTAATTCCTCTTGACCGCCGTCACAGACTTCGGTCAGCGTTGTCGATAAGGAGGGTCCACTCCTTTCAACACAATAGAAAAGCAATTTAAATGTGTCGTGTTTGAAAAGAGTTCTATTTGGCAACATCTAGGCACGCTTAACGAAGTGGTAGGTCCAACATTGTGACGAAGGTATAATTGGTACATGAGTCGGCCTCTTTGTAAATTTAGTTTCTTTGAGGGATTAGCAGTGTCGAT
This sequence comes from Sweltsa coloradensis, assembly GCA_024449915.1. NCBI lineage: Eukaryota > Metazoa > Arthropoda > Insecta > Plecoptera > Chloroperlidae > Sweltsa > Sweltsa coloradensis. The sequence goes on from JAMZAV010002745.1 coordinate 48,471, forward strand.
AAAATGAAGATCTGAGCTTTACCACTAGGTCATGCAGGCCACGTCACCCCCATCCCGCTAACGGCTACAAAACAAAAATGCCATTGATATTATTAAAAAGCACATTTTTATTTATTGTAGGCTTAAATCGCAATAAATCAAGCTGACTTTGTTAACAGTTCTTAGTAAACTCGTACCGGATGTCTGTTTAAAATTTCAGCGCAATCATTTCAGCGGTTCGGCTGATTTTCGACGTACAGATAGACAGAAACACAGAATGAGAGCCGTTTGAGTTGAATGGAGACACTCAGTCGCTCCGCTCCCTCGTTTAATTATTTAAATTGAACATTCAAAATGCGAATCGTATTCAAAACGTATTAGCGTGAAACATTAACAAATTTCCAAGATAAAACAAAATCACCTAAGTTGAATTTCCCATTTAACACCCCTCAAAAATAATATGTGGGTGAAAAACATAAAAAAAAGTTCAAACTAACGGGAATCGAACCCCATCCATCCGTGCGGTAGGCTAAATGGTTACCACTAGGTCATGCAGGCCACGTCACCCCCATCCCGCTAACTGCTACAAAACAAATGCCATTGATATTATTAAAAATCACATTTTTATTTATTGTAGGCTTAAATCGCAATGGATCAAGCTGATTTTGTTAACAGTCCTTAGTGAACTCGTACCGAATGTCTGTTTTAAATTTCAGCGCAATCTGTTCAGCGGTTCGGCTGATTTTCGACGTACAGACAGACAGAATCACAGAATGAGAGCCGTTTGAGTTGAATGGAGACACTCAGTCGCTCCGCTCCCTCGTTTAATTAAAACCACGATGAAATATTAATTATATCAACAACAACAATTGTTGTAAATTTAAACTAATATTAAAGTCGTTGGGGATTAAGTGTGATATCGTTCTGTAATCGAGCTTCCCGGCGTGCGTTAGCGTCCTCTAATTCGTCGATAAATGTGTCTTCCACCCTCGATACTGAGAAATGTTAAACCACTGAGTCGACTCGTAATCATTGAGCTACGCAATAGTTTTTAATTTATTTAAATAAGTAGAAAAACTTTTCGGCACAGATGTTACAGTCGTTTCTGTTATATTTATTGCAACTGTGTAACTGAAGGAGCCGCCACCCTGAGCGGCCATACTGATCATCCCACATGTTGCAACTAAGTATTAACTTTATTCACAGGAACGTATTTCGCAAACAAACCCAAAACAGACCAAATGCCAGATACCGACAGTGTTAATTCGAGCGCTAAGCGCGATACTCTGATCCGGGAGGTCCTGGTTTCGAATCCCGTCTTGACCGGCAATCCTGACTGAAGGTTTTTTCCCGAGGTTATCCTCAGTCGTTTATTGCGCATGCAAGGAATAGAGTTTGCTCAAACAGCCCGCAACGTACCTAGTCAACCTGAAGAGGGGCATACATTGCACCCTATGACTGTAGTTTACCTCGGTAAAAATGTAATTTTAAAAAGCCAAAATGTGACCAGCCACACCCTCTCCTCCCCAGGTCTGGCCCCGGGGGTAGAATTGGCCCAGTGTATGGCTCCGCTAATCGTAAAAATGTATGGCTCCGCTCATCGTAAAAGGCGCCCCCGTCTGGGCCCAGGGTAGAATTGGCCAGAGCATAGCTCTGCTTATCGTAAAAGGCGATTCAAGAGAAAAAGTCCACCTTTCAAACATCAGCTAGTAAGAACGGAGTATATTACTCCCCGAATCTAGAGGCAAGCTCCGGCGGTCGTCGGGGAACATTCCCCTTCCCTTTTACAACCTCCACGACGACGACAATGACAACACGGACGATGACACAGACGAAGACGACCACGACGTGGGTGAACCACCAACCCCTGCCCTCCCCATACCCTCCCTTTCCCTCTGTCCTTTGCCTGAGCTCGGCCTGATTTTGCCACAGACCACAGACCCCCCCGACCCGACCCCGGCCAAGCTCCCGCCCCGGCCCCTTGCCCCCGGCCACTAACGCCCATGCCCTCCCCTTGCTTGTGGCTGGTTCTGACCAGCACAAGCCTGTTCACTCCACGTCTCCCTACGTCACCCCTTACGTTCCTCACCTTTGGAAAATATATAGTTATAAAGTTACTAATAAACAACTACATTATCACAGGAGGCGCAATATGACCTAACGGTTGAGGCGCCCTTGAACCTAATAAACATCAAACATCGTAAAAGGCGATTCAAGAGAAAAGGTCATCTCGCAAACTTCAGCTAGTATATAAGGGAGTATATTTTTACTCCCCAAAATAGGGGAAACTCTGGCAAAAAGTGTTCCCCCATTTGCGTACTTTCTGTAAATCTTATTCTAAAGAATGTAACCCTATCTGGGTGCCGGCGCACCAAATTTTATCACTCCCAAAACATTTTAAAACTTCTATCAAAAATTTTGATTACCCTTCAAATTTTTGTACCCCCAAAAACATTATACAAAAGGTTTTTTTTTTCTCGTTTTTTCCTTCCCCGCTGGGGATGGGGGAGAATTACCCCGAGAGGGTCTGCTAATCGTAAAAGCGGGTTTAAAAGAAAAGTCCATTTCGCACAAAATAACTAGAACTGAGCGAGCTCTGGGGGAATCGTCCAGGGGAAATTGACCCCTTCCCCGGACAACCCTTTCCCCACGCCCATTACGACCTCGGGTTAGAACCCCCCCTTTTTTTCCCCTTCCCCGGGGTGGTTTGAACAAAATGGGCCCCCTTTCCCCGGACAACCTTTCCCCACAAAGATGACCCTCGCGTTTGAACCCCCCCTTTTTTCCTCTAAACCCCTGTCTGGGTTTTGACAACTGGGGCCCTTTCCCGGACAACCTTTCCCCAAGACGATGACGACCTCTGGTTAGGAAACCCCCCTTTTTTTTTCCTCTTTTCCCGTTTTCCCGGTTTCCTGAACAACATGGGCCCTTCCCTGGCAACCTTCCCGACGACGATTACGACCCCCGGCGTTTTAAAACCCCCCTTTTTCCCTCTCCCTTTTCTGGTTCCCGACACATGGGCCCCCTTTCCCCGGACAACCTTTTCCCCAAGAAAGATGACGGGGTCGGCGTTAAACCCCCTGTTCTTCCTCTCCCTTTTCTGGTTTTTGAAAAAACATGGGCCCTTCCCTGGGCAACCTTCCCGACGACATGACGACCTCGGGGTTAGGGAACCCCCCCGTTTTTTCCCCCTAAACCCCTGTCTGGGGTTTTGGAAAAACATGGGCCCTTTCCCCCGGACAAACCCTTTCCCCGACGATACGCCCCCCGGCGTTAAAAACCCCCGTTTTTTTTCCCCTTTCCCCTGGGCTGGTTTTTGGAAAAACCCCTTGGGGCCCCTTTCCCCCGGGCCCAAAAATTTCCCCCCACGAAAGAAAGACCCCGGCGTTAGAACCCCCCCCTTTTTTTTCCTTTTACCCCCTGTCCCGGTTCTGAACAAAATGGGCCCTTCCCTGGACAACCTTCCCGACGACGATGACGACCTCCCGGGGTTAGAACCCCCCGTTCTTCCCCTACCCGTGTTTTGGTTTTTAAAAACATGGGGGCCCTTTCCCCGGACAACCCTTTCCCCACAAAGATTACAACCCCGGCGTTAGAAAAACCCCCCCGTTCTTCCTCTACCCGTGGGTGGTTCTGAAAAAACCTGGGCCCTTCCCCGGGCAACCTTCCCCCCGACGATGACGAACCTCGGGGGTTGAACCCCCCTTTTTTTTCCTCTAAACCCCTGGCTTGGGGTTTTGACCCAAAATGGGCCCTTCCCTGGACCAACCTTTCCCCACACGATGGGCGACCCCCGGCGTTTTGAACCCCCTTTTCTTCCCTGCTAAAGTTTGGCTGGTTCTGAAAAACCCTGGGCCCTTCCCTGGCAACCCCGACGACATGACGACCTCGGCCTTTGAACCCCCTGTTTTTTTCCTCTACCCGTTGCTGGTTTTTGAAAACAGGGGGCCCCCCCTGGACAACCTTCCGACGCGAGACGACCTCGGCGGGGTTTGAAAAACCCCCTTTTTTTTCCTCTACCCGTGTCTGGGGGCTGAACAACAGGGGCCCTTTTCCCCGGACCCAAACCCTTCCCCACGAAAGGGTTGGGGGACCTCGGGCGTTTTTGAACCCCCCTGTTTCTTCCTCTTTTTCCCGGGGGGGGGGGTTTTGGTTTTTGAACCAAAATTGGGCCCCCCCTTGGGCAAAACCTTTCCCCGGGGGCGCGATACGACCTCGGCGGGTTTGAAAACCCCCTTTTTCTTCCTCTACCCGTGGCTGGTTCCCGAAAAACATGGGCCCTTCCCTGGACAACCTTCCCGACGACGATGACGACCTCGGCGTTAGAACCCCCTGTTCTTTTTTTTTTACCCCCTGTCTGGGGTTTTTGAACAACATGGGCCCCCTTTCCCCGGCAACCCTTTCCCCAAAGACGATGACGACCTCGGCGTTTTTAACCCCCTTTTCCCTTTCCCCTAACCCCGTCCCGGTTCTGAAAAACAGGGCCCCTTTCCCCGGACAACCTTTTCCCCCACGATACCACCTCGGCGTTAGAACCTCCTTTTTTCCCCCCTCGGGGCCCGGGGAAATTGGGCCCAGAAACATGGCTTTTGCTAAACGTAAAAAGGGGATTTTCCCCAAAAGAAAAATTTCCCCCTTGCAAAAAATCACTACAAGGGAAAGGGGAATATTTACTCCCCGAATCTGAGGCGAGCTCTGGGGAATCGTCGCCGGGGACCCCTTGGGCCCCCTTTTCCCTTTACGACCCCCCGGCGACGATGACAAAAAAAATGACACCCGAACAATGACAAGACAATGACGACCCCGCGCGTGAGAAACACCCCCCTTCCTCCCCCTTTCCCTTTGGGTGGTTCTGAACCCCATGGCCCCTTTTCCCCCCCCCCCCCCCTAGGTTAGAGTGGTGCATTATGACCTAACGGTTGACCCCCGTCCTTATCCAAATAAAAAAACCAGAACCTCCTTTTCTTTTTATCTCCCGTGGGTGGGTTTTGAACCCAAAATGGCCCTTCCCTGCAACCTTCCCCACGACGATGGGCGACCCCCGGCGTTAGAACCCCCCTTTTCCCCTTTCCCCCTACCCTGTCTGGTTTCTAAACAAATTGGGGCCCTTTTCCCCGGACAACCTTCCGACGACGGGTGACGACCTCGGGGTTTTTAACCCCCTTTTCCTCTCTACCCGTGGCTGGGTTTTGAAAAACATGGGCCCTTTCCCCGTAAAAACCTTTTCCCCACGACGTGACGACCTCCCGGGGGTTTAGAAAACCCCCCCTTTTTTTTCCTCTACCCCTGTCTGGTTCCCGAAAACCCCCGGGGCCCCTTCCCCCTTTACAACCTTCCCCACGACGATGACGGGCCTCGGCGTTTTGAACCCCCTTTTTTTCCTCTACCCTGTCTGGTTTTTTGAACAAAATGGGGCCCCTTTCCCTGGAAAAACCTTCCCCGACGATGAAAGACCCCCGGCGTTAGAACTCCCCCTTTTTTTCCTCTACCCCGGGGGGGTTCCCGAACAACAGGGCCCTTCCCTTGGGGCAAACCCTTTCCCGACGACCCATTACGACCCCCCGGGGTTTTGAAAACCCCCTTTTCTTTCCTCACCCGTGGCTGGGTTTTGAAAAACAAGGGGGCCCCTTTTTTGGACAAACCCTTTCCCCAAGACGATGACGACCTCGGGCCCTTAAAAAAAACCCCTTTTTTTCCCCCACCCGTGTCTGGTTTTTGAACAAAATGGGCCTTCCCGGAAAAACCTTTTCCCCCACGACGATGCACCTCGGCCCTTTTTTAACCCCCCGTTTCTTCCTCTACCCTGTCTGGTTCCAAACAACATGGGCCCTTTTCCCGGGAAACCCCCTTTCCCCCCGACGATGACGACCCCGGCGTTAGAACCCCCCCTTTTCCCTTTCCCTTTCCCGTGTTGGGTTTTGATCAACATGGGGCCCCTTTCCCCGGACAACCCTTTCCCCACACGATGACACCTCGGCGTTTTGAAACCCCCCGTTTTTTCCTCTACCCGTGTCTGGTTTGAAAAACAGGGGCCCTTCCCTTGGGCAAAACCTTTTCCCACACGTGACAACCCCCGGGGGTTAGAACCCCCTTTTCTTCCCCTTTCCCTTTTCTGGGTTTTGAACCAAAATGGGCCCTTTTTCCCCGGGCCAAACCCTTTCCCCACGACTTTACCACCTCGGCGTTAGAACCCCCCCGTTTTTTTCCCCCTAAACCCTGTCTGGTTCTTAACAAAATGGGGCCCCTTTCCCCGGAAAAACCCCCCCGACGACGATGACGACCCCCGGCGTTTTGAACCCCCCTTTTCTTCCTCTACCCTTTGGGTGGGTTTTGAAAAACATTTTTCCCCTTTCCCGGAAAAACCTTCCCGACGGGCGATTACGACCTCGGCCCTTTTGAACCCCCCGTTTTTCCTAAACCCCTGGGGGGTTTTTGAAAAAACATGGGCCCCCCCTGGACCCCCTTCCCCAGACGATGACGACCTCGGCGTTTTGAACCCCCTTTTCCCTTTCCCCTACCCCTGTCTGGTTCTGAACAACATGGGGCCCCTTCCCCGGACAAAACCTTTCCCCACGACGATGACGACCCCGGCGTTAAACCCCCTGTTCTTTTCCCCACCCGTGTCTGGTTCTGACAACATGGGCCCCTTTTTTGGAACCCAAACCCTTTCCCGACGACGATGACGACCCCCGGCCCCTTTTAAACCCCCCCCCTTTCCCCCCTTAAACCCCTGCTGGTTTTTGAACAAAATGGGCCCCCTTTCCCGGACAAAACCCTTTCCCCACCCGACATGACCCCCCGGCGTCAAACCCCCCTTTTTTTCCTCTACCCGTTTTCTGGTTCTGAACAACATGGGCCCTTCCCCGGACAACCTTTTCCCCCGACGATGACGACCTCGGCGTTAAAAACCCCCTTTTTTTTCCTCTACCCCTGTCTGGGTTTTTGAACAAAATGGGCCCTTCCCCCGGCCCCCCCTTCCCGACGACGATGAAAGACCTCCCTTGTTTTGAACCCCCTGTTTTTTTCCCCTACTCTGGGGTTTTTTTTTTTCTGAACACATGGGGGTTCCCCGGACAACCTTCCCGACGACGGTGAGACCTCGGCGTTTAAACCCCCTTTTCTTCCTTAAACCCCTGTCTGGTTTTTGAAAAAATTTGACCCCTTCCATGGCAAACCCTTTCCCCAAAGCGATGACGACCTCGGCGTTAGAAAACCCCCCGTTCTTCCTCTACCCGGGTCTGGTTTTTGAACAACATGGGGGCCCCTTCCCCGGAAAACCCCTTCCCCCAAACGGGTAAACCTCGGCGTTAGAACCCCCCCTTTTTTTCCCCCTACCCTTGTCTGGTTTTTGAAAAACCCTGGGGCCTTTCCCCGGGCAAACCCCCCCGACGCCCCCGACGACCTCGGCGTTAAACCCCCTTTTTTTTCCCTTTCCCCTGGGTGGTTCTGAAAACAGGGGCCCCCCCCTGGACAAAAAATTTCCCCCGACGATGCGACCTGGCGGTTTTAAACCCCCCTTTTCTTCCTTAACCCCTGGCTTTGGTTTTTGAACAACATGGGCCCCTTCCCCGGGGCAACCTTTCCCCACGACGATGACGACCTCGGCGTTTTGAACCCCTGGTTTTTTTCCTTACCCCTGTCTGGTTCTTAAAAAACAGGGTTTCCTTTCCCCGGACAACCTTCCCCACGCGGGTTTACGACCTCGGGTTAGGAAACCCCCCCGTTCTTCCTCTACCCGTTCTGGTTCTGAACAAATGGGGCCCTTTCCCCCGGGCAAAACCCTTCCCCCACGACAAAAGACGACCTCGGGGTTTTGAAGCCCCTGTTTTTTCCTCTCCCGTGGCTGGGTTTTGAAAAACATGGGCCCTTCCCTGGACACCTTTCCCACGACGATGGGGACCTCGGCGTTTTAAAACCCCCTTTTTTTCCTCTACCCGTGTCCCGGTTTGAAAACCTGGGCCCTTCCCCGGACAACCCCCCCGACCCACGAAAAGACGACCCCGGGGTTAGGAAACCCCCCCGTTTTTTCCTCTACCCGTGGCTGGTTCTGAACAACATGGGCCCTTTTTCCCCGGGCAACCTTTCCGACGAAAGATGACGACCTCGGCGTTTGAACCCCCTGTTCTTCCTCTAACCCCTGTCTGGTTCTGAAAAACAGGGGGCCCCTTTCCCCGGACCCTCCCCGACACGATGACACCTCGGCCCTTTTGAACCCCCGTTCTTCCCCTACCCGGGGTTTTGGTTTTTGAACAACATGGCCCCTTCCCCCCGGCCCAACCTTTCCCCCGACGATACACCTCGGCGTTAGAACCCCCCCCGTTCTTCCCCCTACCCGGTCCCGGGTTTTAAACAAAATGGGCCCCCCTTTCCCCGGACAAACCCTTTCCCCACGAAAGATGACGAAACCCCGGCGTTTTGAACCCCCTTTTTTTTCCTCACCCGTGTCCCGGTTCTGAACAACTTGGGGCCCCCCCTGAAACCTTCCGACGACGATGCGACCTCGGGTTAGAACCCCCCCGTTCTTCCTCTACCCGTGTCTGGGTTTTGAACAACATGGGGCCCCTTTCCCCGGACAACCTTCCCCGACGACGATGGGAAACCTCGGGGGTTTTGAAACCCCCCTTTTTTTCCCCTACCCCTGGGCTGGTTCTGAAAAACATGGGCCCTTCCCCCGGGGGCAACCCCTTTCCCCCGCCCATGACGAAACCCCGGGGTTAGAACCCCGGGTTTTTCCTCTACCCTTTGGGTGGTTTTTGAAACAGGGCCCTTCCCCTGGACAACCTTCCCCACGACGAATTTAACGACCTCGGCCCTTTGAACCCCCTTTTTTTCCCCTACCCGTGGCTGGTTCTGAACACATGGGGCCCCTTCCCCGGACAAACCCTTTCCCCACGACGTGCGACCTCGGGGGTTAAACCCCCTGTTCTTCCTCTACCCGTGTCGGGGTTTTGAACAAAAGGGGGGTTCCCTGGGCCAAAACCCTTTCCCCAAAGACGATGACGACCTCGGCGTTAGAACCCCCCGTTTTTTCCTCTAAACCCCTGTCTGGTTCTGAACAAACATGGGCCCCTTTCCCCGGTCCCAAAAAACCCTTTCCCCACGACGTGACACCTCGCGTTAGAACCCCCCCCTTTTTTTCCTCTAAACCCGGGTCTTGGGTTTTAAAAAACATGGGCCCTTTCCCTGGGGCAACCTCCCCGACGAAAGATGCGACCTCGGCGTTAGAACCCCTGTTCTTCCTCTACCCGGGGGCTGGGTTTTGAACAAAATGGCCCCTTTCCCGGGCAACCTTCCCGACGGGCGATGACGACCCTTTGGGGGGTTTTGAACCTTCTTTTCTCCTCTAAACCCCTGGCTGGTTCTGAACAACAGGGGCCCCTTTCCCCGGGCAACCTTCCCCAGACGATGAAAGACCCCCGGCGTTGAACCCCCTGTTCTTCCTCACCCGTGTCTGGGTTTTGAAAAAACAGGGCCCTTCCCCGGAAACCCCCCCCCGACACATGGGCGACCTCGGGGTTGAACCCCCCTTTTTTTTTCCTCTAAACCCCTGGGCTGGGGTTTTTTACAACATGGGCCCTTCCCTGGACAACCTTCCCGACGACGATTACGGGGCCTCGGCTTAAACCCCCTGTTTTTTCCCCCTAAACCCCTGTCCCGGTTTCCCGAAAAACATGGGCCCTTCCCCCGGAAAAACCTTCCCCACGACGATGACGACCTTTGGCGTTAGAACCCCCCCGTTCTTCCCCTACCCGTCTGGTTTTTGAACAAAAATGGGCCCCACCTGGGACAACCTTCCCCCAAAGGTACGAGACGCCCCCCGGCGTTAAAACCCCCTTTTCTTCCTCTACCCGTGTCTGGTTCTAACAACATGGGCCCCTTTCCCCGGGCAAAACCTTTCCCCACGACGATGACGACCTCGGGGTTAGAACCCGCTTTTTTTTCCTCTACCCGGGGCTGGTTTTTTGAAAAACATGGGCCCTTCCCCGGACAACCTTCCCCCGACGATGACGACCTCGGCGTTAGAACCCCCTGTTCTTCCTCTTAAACCCCTGTCTGGTTCTGAAAAACTGGGGGCCCCTTCCCCGGACAACCTTCCCGACGACGATGACGACCCCCGGGGTTAGAACCCCCCTTCTTCCCTAAAAAAAGTCCTTTTTTCTGAACAACAATTTGGGGGCCCTTCCCTGGACAACCCTTTTCCTTCCCCCCGACGAAAACGACCTTTGGCGTTTAAAAAAAACCCCCTTTTTCCCCTTTTTCCCCCTTAAAAACCCTTTTTCTGGGTTTTGAACAACATGGGCCCTTCCCTGGACAACCCCCTTTCCCCCCGGGCGAGTGACGACCTCGGCGTTAGAAAAACCGGCCCCCCTTTTTTTCCCTCTAAACCCCTGGCGGTTCTGGGAAAAACATGGGCCCTTTTCCCTGGACAACCTTTTTCCCCACACGATGACGACCCCCCGGGCTTTGAAAACCCCCCCGGCTTTTTTCCCTTTTTTTCCTCTACCCCCTGTCCCGGTTTTTGAAAAACATGGGGCCCCTTCCCTGGACAACCTTCCCCCAGATACGGTTTAGACCTCGGCGTTAGAACCCCCCTTTTCCCCTTTCCCCTCGGTGGGGTGGGGTTTTGAACAACATTGGGCCCTTCCCCCGGGGCAACCTTCCCCACGACGTGACGACCTTTGGGGGGTTAGAACCCCCCCTTTTTTTTCCTCCCCCGTGTCTGGTTTTTTGAAAAAATGGGGGCCCTTCCCTGGGCAACCTTCCCCCCCAAAAAGGACGATGAAGCCCCCGGCGTTAGAACCCCCCTTTTTCCCTTTCCCCTACCCAAAAACCCTGGGGTTTTGGGGAAAAACATGGGGGCCCCTTTCCCCCCGGGAAAAAACCTTCCCGACGACGATACGCCCCTCGGGTTAGAAAACCCCCTTTTTTTTTCCTCTACCCGTGTCTGGTTTTTGAAAAACATGGGCCCTTCCCTGGGGCAACCTTTCCCCACGACATGACACCTCGGGGTTTGAACCCCCCTTTTTCCCTTTCCCCTAAAACCCCTTGGGTGGTTCTTTAACAACATTGGGGCCCTTCCCTGGAAAAAACCTTCCCCACGACGATGAAAGACCCCCGGCGTTAGAAACCCCCCCCCTTCTTCCCCTACCCGTGGTGGTTCGGAACAACATGGGCCCTTTTTCCCCCAATCCTATGCTTAAAGTGGGCCCCAAATTTAAAACCTAGCAGTTGACGCGCCTCTAAACAAAAAGAACCAAACAAAGGGCCCCATGTTTTTATTTATCGAAATTTTTTAAATTTTTAAAAATCCCAGGGGGGGAAAATTAAAAAAGCCAACTAATTCAATGTTTTAAAAATAAAATAAACACCCCGCCCCCGCAATAGGCCTGTTCCTGTTGTTTCGTCATCTGAGAAAACGAAAAAAAAACCGGGTCGTCGATTTCCCGGGCCCTTTTTTAAAAATTTTGAACAGAGACAATTCTAAATGAGGAACTTATAGCTATGTTTTTTTTCCCTGGGGAAGTTGCCCCCGGGTGCAATGCAGCCCTTGGCCAGGGTGTCTAACTAGATAGAAGGGTTTTGGGGGTTTTTGGGTTGTGTAAGGATGTCCAAAAAAAAATTAAAAGGATTCCCTTCCCCCTGCATTCGAATTAACGACTGTGTAAAAAAAACCCTTTCAAAAAATCTTCAGTAATGAAATTTTTGGTCCCGACAGGGAAAAAATTTCTAGCACCAAACAGTTTTTACAGAAGCTCGAAAACCCTTTAAACTCTCATCTGAAAACGATGAGCCCTAAAAAACCCAAAACGTTTTTCTTTTGTGGGGGAAATTCGTATGGCGTTAAAATCATTACGTCGCACATCTGTGGGAGAAAACAAAATGCACAACGACATGTTTGTGCACCTGACTGATCCCGCTTTGGAAGTTATTTTTTTATTTTTTAATATATTATGGTTGTCTGACATATTTCAGATGATTGGCGTAGTGCCATCTTAATTCCACTCCTTAAACCAAAAAAGACAAGTCGATGCCGACTTCATATCGCCCTTTTTCTCTGACAAGTTGTTTTTGCAAATTGTTCGAAAAGATGATCAAAAACGACAAATGTGGATGCTGGAAACACGCGGTTTACTGGCGAACGTCCAATGTGGTTTTCGTCAACGTCGCTGCACCATCGACCACTTGGTTCGTCTAGAGACCTTTATTCAAAAAAGGGTTTGTTGCAAAACAAACATGTGTTGGCGGCTTTTTGACATTGAAAAACCCACGACACAACAAGGAGATATACCATCTTCAACAGATTCACGAGGGGTTTTCGAGGACACATGCCAAAATTTTTAAAAAATTTTAAAGATAAAAAACATTCAAAGTGCGTGTTAACAATGTTTGTCAGACTCGTTCCACTGGAAAACAGGTGTACCACAAGGCTCAGTTTTGTCGGTGTTCAATATTTGCTTTTGGCATAAACAGTGTTGTGGATTGTATTCCAAAGAGCCTAATGTCGTGCCTATTTGTAGATGACCTGGGAATCTTCTACAGATCGGTTAATTATCAACCCAGCTCAAAGACACGTGCAAATTGGATTGAACCAATATAAGTGAATGGGCTAGAAAGCGGGGGACACAATTCTCTCCCGAAAAGATCAGTGCTTTCACTTTTGTCGTTTTCAAGGATTCAAAAAGACCCACAACTCTGGTTTAAAATATAGAACTTCAATTCAAAACCCAAATGTCCGTCTTCTCGGCATGGTTTTGAACAAAAAGCTAAATTGGAAACACCACGTTGTTGAGTTACGCAAAAAAGCATGTTGAAATCAACCTATTGAAAGTTCTAAGCAAAACATCGTGGGTGCAGATAGGACTTGCATGTTTAGAATTTACGGATCTCTAGTTTTCTCCAAGATGGACTATGGATGTTTCGTATACTCTTCAGCAAGTAACACAACCCTTAAAACTTCTAGGGCACTGTCCCCCATTGTGGTCTTCGTCTTGCTCTTGGTGCATTTCGAACAAGCCGGTAGTCAGCTTGTATGCCGAGTCAGGTGTGCCTCCTTGGCAGAACGGAGAAACCTTTGATGGGTACGTATGTAATGAAAATTAAAGCTATGCCTAACATCCAGCAAATCGGAAAAGTTTTTAACACGACATATGTCAAGACACTTGATAACAAACCCAAGGCATCTCTTCCAACGGGGTTAAGAGTAAACATTTGTTTAATCTTATGGAATTTAATCGCCAACAGTTTTTAATTTTGTTTTTAGCAATACCCGCCTGGTCTACAAACCCGAGCCGATTATTCTATTCGACCCCTTTGTCGTTTGTAAAAACTCTACTTGCGATAGTGTATTCAAATTAACTTTAGAGAGATTTTCCATGAACATCAAAGGTTTACTTTGGTATTCACAGATGGATCCAAAATTGACAACAAGGTTGGAAGTGCTTTTTATTGCTCCACCTTAACTGAACGTTTCAGGCTAAGCGACGTGTGTTCAGTTTTCACTGCAGAGTTATTCGCCATCCGTGAAGCTCTTAAATACATTCTACGCTGTCGTTGTGGAGAATACCTTTTGTGTTCAGATAGCTTAAGTTCACTTCAAGCTATAAAAACTCATGTATTCTAGTCATCATGTGGTACAAGACACTCCAATTCTATTTAGAAAAATAAACCTCAAAGGGTTATATAATAGAGTTTTGCTGGATACCTGGACACGTGGGCATAGAGGTAAATCAACACGCTGATAGGGCTGCTAAGGAAGCTTCCCAGCGTCGCGACGTTGATTTCAATCTAGTTCCCGTTCCAGATGTCAAGAGTGGATTCAAGCAAAGATTGTTGGCTTTGCGACAAGCATCTTGGGATAGTTGCAAAATAACAAATTGCGTAGTGTGATGCCCACACTGACTAAAAAATTAAATTCGTCCACCTACGTCTCGACTATCACATAGAGAAAAATGGTATTGTTCAGAATTCGAATAGGCCACACACGTCTAACTCACGGATATTCTTAACCAGAGAAAAATTATTCCCAGATGTGACACATGTGATGTACCTTTAACCGTACATCATATGCTAGCAGAATGTACCAAATATGATGCCTTGCGCACAAAATTTGATCTCTCCCAATCATAAGAAGAACTTCTATCATATGATAACGTCGACAAACTCTCTAAATTTCTCATTCAAATTAAACTTATTTAATAAAATTTAATTCACATAATATACATTTCTTTAAATTATGTATTTTTCATTGACATAAATAATCTAAGTTTTGCTTACTATCATCAGTTCATTTTGTTGGATGAGCGAAGCGAAGACTTCAATTTCACCGACCCCCCAAAAAATTTAGCTCGGTGTTTTTTTTTTTTTTTTTTTTTTTTTTCCGTCTGTTTGTTCGCTCTCTACCGGGCAAACGGCATATCCAATCTTGATGAAAATTTGACAGGACCTGTCGAAATCTTTGAACTTAGAGGTGTATTGTTTTTGGGTACAATCGAAGAATATTTCTCATGAATATCGTACTTTTACGATTTCTTTTCGATTTTTAGTGCGATATTTTCGTGACATTTGGGCCGATTCTGACCAAACGGGTGGGGCTACAACGTTCATATTTCACGTGTGCATTAAGGTAATGGTGATGTTTTGCTTTCTGAAAGAAAAAGTTGAAAAAGTTAGCCAGAATCTATAGAAATAAAGCTTTTAATATAAGTTTTTTGATTTTTTGTACGATATTTTCGTGCGCATTTGGGCCAATTCTGACTAAACGAGTGGGGCTACAACGTTCAAATTATACATGTACATTAAGGTTATGTATTTGTGAGCTACGCGTTCAATGTTTTGATTTTATTTATGTATGCAATTCTGCTGGTACAACATATAAATATTAGCCTTGATTGAATTTCAGTCATACCTACCTGCCTTTGAATGGTTCTGACCAGCACGTAGCTTAAACCGTCACCAGAATGTGTTTGTTGTTTTATTTGTATTTTACTAGTGGAATTAACCAAATATGATGTCGATTTTATCTTTCGCAATCACATAAAGAACTTCTATCAAATATGACCTTACTGTTGATGCGCCCTGAATACAAATTAACAAACCAATGAAAACGTCAAATGACTTTTTTAAATTTTGGATTTCAAGCATAATTTCTGAAACCTGAATTTTAATGAAATAAACGCATTTAATTTTCAATCAAATAAATACTATTTCTTTTCTATCACGTTCATCTCTATCATTTTCTTTTTCTTCATAAATGAAAAAAACTCTACTTCCTCCCCTTGCCGGTGGCGCTTTACGACCTAAGGTTGACACGACTTTAATCTTAATGTATCCAAAATCCATTTAATTAAAAAATAAATTTCAAACAAAATTCCAAATTCCAGTTCAAAATAATTGTGACGTACACAATCGTTTAAATATTAACCTTATACTTACAATACCACAGGTGGCGCAATATGACCTACCCGGTTAAAGCGCCCTAGTTTCTTCCAGACCAGATGATTTTTCTTGTTAGCTTTGATGTAGTATCGCTCTTCACTAAGATTCCAGTGGATGAGACTTTGGATATAATCAAATTAACGTCCTATCCCAAAAACCCAAATTTTCGACTTATTAAAACACTGCATGTCAACTACTTACTTCTTATATGACGATCAGTATTAAAACAAATTGAAGGAGCACCTATGGGTTCACCTCTGTCTCCTGCATTAGCAAACCTTTATATGACAACTTTGAAGAAGAAGCGATTAAATCTGCTCTGGCCAAACCGTATTTTGGCGCCGCTACATTGATGATATTTATGTTATTTGGACACACGGTAAAGCTAAACTTAAGATGTTCCATAACCATCTCAACAGGATACATCCAAATATCCATTACCATTGAATTGGAAAAGATGGTTCTCTTCCTTTCTTAGATGTCATGATCTCAAGAAGAAATGATGGAAGTTTAGGGCATACAGTGTATAGAAAACCAACTCATACAAACCGATATTTGAATGCAGCGTCACTCACTTCCCCGCCAACTAAATTTCTGTGATTATACTCTCGTTACAAGATCGATAAGACTTTCGGACCCATTCCAATTGACGGAGAACTACTTTACCTCAAAATGCCTTGGTACCAAACGGATTCAATGAACTTGATATAGATAATTAATGAATCGTCAACTAAGACCAGAAACTAAGATACTAAATGATGAGCGAGAAAAACCGTCGTGCAAAAGCGTTTCTACCATATGTCCGGGTTTCTACTGACATCATACCTTGTGTCGACCCAAGTAACACTCTGTCAATCATCAAACTGAAAAGACCAGGTTGTATTGAGACCTCCCGCCTTCTTTGTTGAAACAAATGTAAAACGCAACCACTTCTAAATCTTCATGTACGAGAAAATTAGTGACACACAGTTACAAAAAAGGGACGTTCCCCAATACAGGCTAGTACAGTTTCCAAAGAGGTCCATGGGGTTTGAAACTGTCAATACGGGTCAAGATGGACAGGCCATTACAGGTGATGGGATTATTAACATTTGTATGGTGCACAAAACCACCGTTCCCTTTCATTTTGGATGATAGCAAGTGTTACTTGGGTCGACACAAGGTAAGAACGATAAAATATTGAAACCATTTTTTCAACTGACATGAAAATCGCTTCGCTTTTATCGAGTCCAAAAGATAAAATTCCACTGGAGGATAAAGGTGTGTATAAAGTCCCGTGTGGTGGCTGTAATCTATCTTACGTAGGTCAAACGGGCAGAAGGATTTCGGTTCGACTCCAAGAACACATTAATGCAGTTGAAAAACAAGATAAGAATTCAGCATTAGCTAAACACCATAAGGATACCGGCCACGAAATCGACTTCGAAACACGCGCAAACTTGTAGCGATTCAACATGTTTACCCACGGATCATTAGGGAGGCTGTGGAAAATTGAGAGGCTCCACAAATCTCAACAGAGGGATGACAGCCAGAGATTACCCAAGGCTTGGAAACCAATCATATCAACTAGACTAGTTAAATTAAGACCAGGGGAGGATGATGATCCATCACCTATTTCGAAATGAAACTCCCCCAAAGAAGGCCTACTTCGGGAAGGTCCTGTGACCGAAGTAGACAGCCCATCTTAGACCGCTGCAGGACGTGAATATTAATGAATATCATCCAGTTTTTCCATGGTGTTTCGTAAACGAGAAAGTGGACATACTAGACTATTGCGGCTGTGCTCCACCACCATCTGAGAATGAAACTCGTCCATTAGACCAACTCCGGAAGGTCCCGTGACAAGAAGTAGGAGATAACATATCCGCTAACATCTGAGGCTCTCTCTCATCTCTCTGTCTAGTCATCTAGATCTGTTTTCTTAGATGGTTTGTTTTTAATTATTGTCATCTTGTACTTTGTTATTCCATTTTGTTTTTGTTTTATAACCTTGATAAAGCTAGGTGAAACCCTAGTGAAACGTCGGTAATAAAATTTATTTTATTACTAATCATCACACCAGTTTTACCTCAAAACATATATTTCATATATATATCAATAAAGATTGATTGATTAGTGTTTATCTTAAAGTAAGTAGATGCAAAATAATAGTATTGCCCAACTAGATTAAAAATTTCCCATATAGAATAAAGAAAATTGGATATAAAGCAATAATTGATATGATATTGTGATAAGAATTGCTAATGGCACAGAAAACAGCAATGATGTACAGTAAAATGTGTCTATAGTATATAATTGATTTTAATAATATATATATATAATATATATATATGATGATTGATTGATTAGTGTTTATTTTTTAAGTAGAGTAGATCTTTATTCACTTAAGACTAATACATGGTACAAGTATACACCTCTTCGAAAAGAGGGAGTGAATAGTTCCTAAGGCTAAACATGGTAAAAATGGTAAAAATGAAAAATAAAATAGAATGCATATTTCATGTGAATCAATATATATATGTATAGACCTATTACTAGTATGGTATACTAGTATTGAGAATTGAAGTTGTTTGAAATAGATTAATGAGTATTGAAATTTAAAAAATTCAATGAGTAAATTTGGTTTGATATGATACAATCGATGTTATTTAGGATGAATCATAATATAAAACACTAGCATATGATATGATATAATGATTATGAATGGAATTAATATTGTATTTAATATATACGTGTAAAGTAGATGCAAAATAATAGTATGCCCTCCTAGATTAGAATTCATATAGAATAAAGAAAGTTGGATATAAAGCAATATTGATGTGATATTGTGATTAGAATTGCTGATGGCACAGAAAACAGTAATGATGTACAGCAGAATGTTTTTATTACCTGCATAATCCAAAAAAGCGGTGAGCACATATATATTTAAAATAAAGTTTGTTACATCATTTCGGCTAAGGGGGCATTTGGAAAATTTTAAATTGCAGTGCTTGTTTGTGGTTATACTCTACATAATTTGTAAATATTATAATGATAAAATGAATTAACTGCCAAAAATTAACATGGAGAGGTAGTCCCTTGATGGGGTAAAAACTGTTTGCTGTAAGATATGATTTCAACTTATGTTTAAAGGGAAAACCCGGGTGGGAGAGGTTTTGATGTGGTCAGGGAGCTGATGGTAGAGGGTGGAAGATAGATATTCAGGGCCTTGTGCAAAGAGGCGCAGATTGGGGGAGGGCCTGTGAATGTGAAGGTTTTGGCTCTAGTGTTATGGGAGTGCAAAAGAAGCATTTAGATGGAAAAGGTTACGGTTTTGGGGCGAACGAATATGCGGCTGATTGGAAAAGGGTACATGCTAAAGTAAGAATACCAAGTTCCTTGAAAAGTTCTCTACATGAGTGTCTTCTGGAGACACCAGCTATGATACGAACCGCTCTTTTTGGAGAATGAATATTCTGTTTGCATGGGGCAAGCTCCCCAAAATAGCAGGCCATATGATAAGTGAGAGTAAATGTGGTGCAAAGTAAACTAGCAATAGAATGTGGGGGTGAACTATTTGTTTGAGCTTTCTGATTGAGTAGCAGCCAGATAAAATTTTGCTGGCACCCTGGTTTTTCATGGATGGACCAGTCTAGATTATCAGTTAGTGCAAGGCCTAGGACTTTGACTGTGTGAGCGCGGGGGATAGTACAGAGTCAAGACGAACAAGGTCAATTAGCTGACATACAAAAAACAAACGCTCTCGAAGAGAAAATGTTTCCAACTCGCAAATAAAAGTACAATACTGGTTTTGTGACTTTCTTCCCCATTATCCCTAAGCTAGAATGGTGCATTATAACTTCACAGTTGACGCGCCCTTTAGCCTACCAAAAAAAACGAGAAACATGAAAAATTTTATCTGAGAAAGCAATTTTAAATTTATCAAGAAATGAACAGTATGAAAGACAGCGTGATTTGACCTACCCGCTTCCAGAGTGCTAGTTTCTCTTGTCGTCCTTATTCATATGTACAGTTGTTCATCTCGGCAAAAACGTGTGCTGCTCGGCGCATTGGCCCAGAGCATGGCTCTGCCAATCGTAAAAGGCGATTCAAGAGAAAAAGTCTACCTTGCAAACATCAGTTTGTAAGAAGGGTAGTATTTTACTCCCCAAAACAAGAGGCGAGCTCTGGCAATCGTCGTCGGGGACCTTGCCCCCTTCCCTTGACGACCTCCCGACGACGATGACAGTGACACAACGAACGATGACAAAGACGATGACGACCGCGACGTGAGAAACCCCCCTTCCTCCCCTTATTCGTGCTGGGTTCCGACCAGCATGGGCTGCTCCTCCCCCCCCCCCTAGGTTAGAGTGGTGGCATTATGAACTAACGGTTGACGCGTCCTAAATCCAAATAAACAAAAAAAAACTTTTACCTGTATGGCGTCACAATGTACAGCCTTCCTGGACGAAAATAACAAAACATACAAAATTGGCATTCTATGAGAGAGCTTGAACGTACGATTATCATTGTATAGTTTCATTTTCAAACATATCTTACAGCTTCCCCCCCCCCCCCCTCCTCATCTTGCCTGTGGCAGCTTCTGACCAGCACGGTTGTGTCATCCCCACATCACCTACTGTAGGTTAGAGTGATGCATTTTTTATGTCCCAACGGTTGACGCGCCTCTTTTCCAAGACAAAACATTTTATATTTACAGGCTTTACCTATGACAGGTGGAAAATTTTATTCACGTCGTAGTCTTAAACGTTAAAAAACGTTTCTAAGAAAGCTGCATGATATGTTTTGTGTTGGCTAAACTTAGACAATAATAACAAAATATCCCCCGTCTGGGCCCGGGGTAGAATAAAGCTCTAAGCATGGCTCTGCTGTACAAAACATGCGAGGAAAGAAAAACTTTATCTTGCAAACATCAGCTAGTTTGTGGTGGAGTTAAATACTCCCTTTCCTCCCCCGTAACATAACTCCTCCGTCTGGGGCCGGGTTAGAATTGGCCCAGGGCATGGCTCTGCTAATCGTAAAAGGCGATGCAAGAGAAAAAGTCCACCTCGCAAACATCAGCTAGTAAGAGCGGAGTATCTTACTCCCCGAAACTAGAGGCGAGCTCTGGCAATCGTCGTCGGGGACCTTTCCCCCTTCCCTTGACGACCCCCCGGCGCAGATGACAATGACACAACGAACAATGACAAAGACGATGACGACCGCGGCGTGAGAAACCCCCCTTCCTCCCCTTACCCGTGGCTGGTTCTGACCTGCATGGCCCCTCCTCCCCCCCCCCTTAGGCAAGAGTGATGCATTATGACCTAACGGTTGACGCGTCCTGGTTCTGACCAGCATGGGCACCTCCTCCCTTAATCGTCTATGTTAGAGTGGCGCATTATAAACTAACGGTTGACGCACCCATAATCAATGAATCACAATAAGTCCACGAAACAAGAGGCGAGCTCTGTTGGTCGTCGGTCGTCGGAGACATATCCCCCATAATTTGACGTCCTCCTCGACGTCGAAGACGACTATAATATAACACCCCCCCCCCCCCATTTCCTCCACCGATACCCTTGGCTGGCACTGATCATGCGTGGGACCTTCTCCCCTATATCCTCTATATGCTGAAGTGAAGCATTATGATTAACCTTCAACGCGCTCCTAATCCAAACGAGTTACACGAAATATTAATTCAATTTATTAACTAACAATATCACATGACGGCGCAATATAAATACCTTCCCGGTTGGAGCCCTCTAGTTTCTCTTGTCGCCGTTTTCTTCGTGCACCCCTCCTATCTTTTATGCCAGAGTGGCACATTATAACCGTACGGTTGACGCGCCCTTAGATAAAATGAATTCAAAAAATCATTTATCTCAGAAGTACTAAAAGTGTCTTAGGCCATTTTCACAACATGAAATTCAATTATATTCTCCAACACGTTAATTAAGTAAAATGTGCAAAGAGGATGGCAAAAGAGAACATAGCTTCACGCTCACTTCGTGACTGCCAAGAAAGTAAAAGTAAGTAAAAGGCGATTCAAGGGAAAAAGTCCACCTCGCAAACATCAGCTTTTAAGAAAGGTAGTATTTTACTTCCCGAAACAAGAGGCGAGCTCTGGCAATCGGCGTCGGGAACCTTGCCCCCTTCCCTTGACGACCCCTCGACGATGATAATGACAATGACGACCGCGACTTGAGAACCCCGTTTCCTCCCCTTACCCGTGGCTGGTTCTGACCAGCATGGGCTCCTTCTCCCCATATCCTTTAGGCTAGAGTGGTGCATTATGACCTAGCGGTTGACGCGTCCTTAATCCATATAAACCTAAAAGGCCTCCCTGATCTTTAGAAACCATTACCTGTTGTTGGTTCGGACCAGCGTTAGATTGTTCTCTTTATACTCTAGTCTAAGGTGGCGCGTTATGACCTGACGGTTGATGCGTCCTTTACCCAAAGGAACTGGGGGAAAAAAAAACATCAACAAAAATTCCTGAAGAACTTCAATTATACCATGATTACGGCGACAAAGTGTTAAAATCACTCAAAATAATTGTTTATTTAAATTGATTGCACTCAAACGTGGGTCTATTTAATGTTTTCATTAAAATAAATAATATTTCGTGTGCTGTTTCAAACATCTCTTTCATTTTCTTTAGGCTACTTAGAAACAAAAACATAATCAACAAACATACGATTAACTGATTTAAATATCTTACAACGCAATGTGTCATTACCGGTTAAAGCGCCCTAGTTTCCACGTCGTCTTCAAAGTCTGTTTGACAAAAAGCTAAATTGGAAACACCATGTTGTTGAGTTACGCAAAAGATGCATGTTGAAAATCAACCTATTGAAAGTTCTAAGCAATACATCGTGGGGTGCAGATAGGACTTGCATGTTGAGAATTTACGGATCTCTAGTTTGCTTCAAGATGGACTATGGATGTTTCGTATACTCTTCAGCAAGTAACACAACCCTTAAACTTCTCGACACTGTCCACCATTGTGGTCTTCGTCTTGCTCTTGGTGCATTTCGAACAAGCCCGGTAGTCAGTTTGTATGCCGAGTCAGCTGTGTCCTCCTTGGCAGAACGGCGAAACCTCTTGATGGGTACGTATGTAATGAAAATTAAATCTATGCCCAACCATCCATCAAACCATGATGTTTTCAATGTGTAATATGTCAGACACTTTGATAACAAACCGATGGCAACCCTTCCAACGGGGTTAAGATGTAAACTTTTGTTTAATCTTATAGAATTTAATCTGCCAACAGTTTTAAATTTTGTTTTTAGCAATAACCCGCCCTGGTCTACACCAGAGCCGATTATTCTATTCGACCTTTGTCGTTTTGATAAAAACTCTACTTGCGATAGTGTATTCAAAATTAACTTTAGAAAGATTTGCCATGAACATCAAAGGTTTACTTTGGTATTCACAGATGGCTCCAAAATTGACAACAAGGTTGGAAGTGCCTTTTATTGCTCCACCTTAACTGAACGTTTCAGGCTAAGCGACGTGTGTTCAGTTTTCACTGCAGAGTTATTTGCCATCCGTGAAGCTCTTAAATACATTCTACGCTGTCGTTGTGATGAATACCTTTTGTGTTCAGATAGCTTAAGTTCACTTCAAGCTATAAAACTCATGTATTCTAGTCATCATTTGGTACAAGACATCCAATTCTATTTAGAAAAACTAACCTCTAAGGGATATATAATAGAGTTTTGCTGGATACCTGGACACGTGGGCATAGAGGGAAATGAACACGCTGATCGGGCTGCTAAGGAAGCTTCCCAGCGTCGCGACGTTGATTTCAATCTAGTTCCCGTTCCAGATGTCAAGAGTGGATACAAGCAAGTGCGACAAGCATCTTGGGATGTGTTGCAAAATAACAAATTGCGTAGTGTGATGCCCACATTGAATAACAAAATTCGTCCACCTACGTCTCGACTCTCACGTAGAGAAGAGGTGGTATTGTCTAGAATTCGTATAGGCCATACACGCCTAACACACGGATATCTCTTAACCAGAGAAAAGGTTATTCCCATATGTGACACATGTGATGTACCTTTAACCGTGCATCATATGCTAGCAGAATGTGTTAAATATGATGCCTTGCGCACGCAATTTGATCTCTCCCAATCATATGAAGAACTTCTATCATATGATAACGGCGACAAACTTTCTAAATTTCTCATCCATAGTAATCTATTTAACAAAATTTAATTCACATCTTACACATTTCTTTCTTTTCTTTATTTTCATTTACATACATAACTTTTATTATGCTATTACTTTCTTCATCATCAATTTATTTTGTTAGACTTAGAAAACAATCTAATCATCAAACATACCTGCATTAACTCTTCTCATTTACTTTCATTCACAGGCGGCGCAATATGACCTAACCGGTTGAAGCGCCCTAGTTTCTCACGTCGTCGTCGTCGTCGTCGTCGGGAAAAACGTTAGGTCGTATTTAATACACTTTTAATATTTTAATTGCTGATTAAAATTATGCGTCAACGTGTTATAGTCCGGTCAACAAATCTTTCACACAAACAACCAAGACAAAATTAACCATAATAAATTTAATAAAAACATTGTATATTGCCAACTACAGATTGTAAACAAAAACAAATGATGGTAGATTTATCATCAATATCGGAGTAGCCGTTTGCCAAATATTACGAAAATATCTCATTAAAAAATGAAAAAAATCGAAAAGTACGATAATAATAAGAAATATTTGATCCATTATACCCAAAAACGTGGCATGTCTAATTTCAGAGATTTCGAAGGTCCCCTCCAATTTTCATCAAGATCACATAATTATGCCGTTTGCCCGGTAGAGAGCGAAAAAACAAGACAAAAAACTATCAAAAACAAAACACCCGAGCTATTTTTCTTGGGGTAACGTAAATGAAAAAAAAACACAAGGTGAAATTGACGTCTTCGCTTCGCTCATCCTAAAAACAATATAATCATCAAACACACCATACCGACAGTGTTGGCTTGTGCGCTAAGCGCGCGACTCTGATTCGGGAGGTCCCAGGTTCGAATCCCGTCGAGACCGGCAATCCTGACTGAAGGTTTTTTCCCAGCTTTTCCTCAGTCGTTAAGGCGAATGCAAGGGATTGAGTCCTCTTAAATAGCCCTCGGACATCCCTTCACAATTTCCTATCCGCACATACCTAGTTCACCTGAAGAGGGGCTAATTGCACCCTATAACAGGTTTCCCACGATAAAAATTTAAATTTAAAACACACCATTAACTCTTCTCATCAACTTTTAATATCACAGGCGGCGCAATATGACCTAACCGGTTGAAGCGCCCTAGTTTCTCACGTCGTCGTCACTCTCATCGATTTGGTTTTTCACATAGATAAAAGAGCATCGTATTAATCTAAAATGCCTCCTTATATCGTGTCTAATATACACGCAATCACGCAAAAATATGCAATCTAAAATCACACCCACTCTTGGTAATCAGCAAATTTTGACCGAACCACTTGCCCAAATAACAAAACAAAACATAGTGCATTTAGAAAAAAGGCTGTAGAGTACGGGGTAATAATAGCCAGCATTTTTTTAGATCGAAATCCTCCAAGGTCGCGAGGCATAAAGATCGTCCCCATGTTATTTCTTATGGGAGATTTTTGTCGATAGGACCTAGCACGAAAATTACCAAATTTGACAATATTTTGGGGGACATCGAGGGCATAATGTTTTTTTTTTCATTTTTATAGTTAGTCTGAATAAAATATTTTTTTTGAGTTTATTAGGTGAATACCTGGGCCCGGGTAGAATTGGCTAAGAATCGTACAAGGCGATTTAAGAGAGAAAGTCCACCTCGCAAACATCAGCTATAAGAGCGGAGTACGTTACTCCCCGAAACTAGAGGCGAGCTCTGGCAAAAGTCGTCTGGGACACCTCCCCTTTTCTTCTAGGAACCTCCCCGGCGACGATGACAAAGATAATGACGACCGCGATGTGAAATTCCCCTTTCCTCCCCCTACCCGTGGCTGGTTCTGACCAGTATGTCCCCCCTCTCCCCAAAACCCCTAAGCTACAGTGGAGCATAATGACCTAACGGTTGACGCGTCCTTATCCAAATAAACCATAAAAAATGCAAGTGAATACCCTTTTAATGGCTATTAGCTTGCAGCACGTAAAGATGTATAAAATATTATGTATTTCTATGCTCACAGGAGTTGGGTTATCGAGTCTTAAACATCGAATACTACGCATAGCCCGTCAACCAGCTTGATGAATATTGTTTTGTGTAACTGTGATGGAAAAGTAGGGGGGGGGGGGCTAGCACCCCAGAAAGTAAGAACATTATTATGCAAGAGTCTCAAGCATTTTGAATGCATACGAAGTAATTTTTCAAACTACATTTAATTCACATCGATCATATATTTTCTATTTTTTCCATTAAAATAAATAAGTTTTCGTTTGATATTAATTTAAGTTTATAGCTTAACTTCCCCCCCCCCTTTCCTTACCCTAATTATGGCTGGTTCTGACCAGAATGGGCCCCTCCTCCCCATATCCCTAAGGTTAGAAACGGACTAGCGCATTATGACCTAACGGTTGACGCGCCCTTAGTACAAATAAACCTTACTATCAACTTCAACATTTTAATTACTTTTATAAACTTGGAAAACAATATAACCATCAAACTCACCATAAACTCTTGAAATTAACTTAATATCACAGGCGGTGCAATATATTATATATATATATATATATATATATATATATATATATATATATATATAATGTTACCATCTTTAAATAATTAAATTTACTTCTTTCGGTTTACCACGTATATTGTTTATTTAATCCGACGTTTCGACTGGATTTCACCAATCTTTGTCAAAGACAGTAAAGCAACTCAAGTAAAAAACCCAATATACAAAAACACTTCAAGAGGAAAACGAAACAAAAACACAATAATAACATAAAACAAACATAATAAACAAGGCAATGCAAAGAAGTTAACTAACAAGAATATTATAACCTGTGGAAAGAGTTTAGAAAAACATGTCATGTTATTGATTAGATGAAGTAGGCTAGTCCTGCTTGACCAGGACTTGTGGGATGATTTCTTGCTTGACTTCTTGTCCTTGGACCTTGACTTGTGGAAGGTATCACGGTTTTGTGAATATTTTGACAAGTATGGTTAGTCTGACTTCTTGTTACGGGTCGTAGACTTACAGCAGGAGGAGTAGCAGTAGGAGGAGGAAGGAGGAGTATGCGTTAATGTTCTTGGTTTATGGCAAAGGTTTATGATGGACTTCCAAGTCTGAGGTAGGCGTTTTCCATCATCCCTTTTGTTTAAACTATGGACAAGAAGTCAAGCAAGCCACTTTCAACCATTCACTATTTAAAAACAGTCCAAGCTACTTCTGTAGTATAATTTACAATAAATTTCCACAATCCATCAAAAACGATACTCCACCATCATTTAGAATTAAAATTAAATGTTTTCTCATTCATAACCCTTTTATTCCTTAGAGGAATTCCTTATTGCAAAAATTGAATTTAAGGGGGTCCGGCCGTTTGTATCTTACGTATGTTAAATTAGCCATAACTTAGGTACAGTTTTTAAAATAACCATACAAGCTAGAGCTCTAATTTGGGGTTAAGAATTGAATTTTACACTTTCCCCTTCATACACAAATTGTGTGTTGGAAACTATATTTAATTGTGTTTAATTAATCGGTGTAATTAGTGTACATTTTTTGAATATTTTAACACATGTTTGAATTATTATAATTAAAAGTAATACAAAAACTGTATTATTGAAAGGGGCAAAGTTTTAAGACTTAATATATCAACATGCTCTGAAATTTTCCAAGACGTTTGCATGTATAGTTCCTGAGAAAAATGTTCCTTTGTATTAAAAAAAAATGTTCAGAGAAAATCAACGTCAAAGTTTCGCAACTTACAGTAAGTGCATTCCTGCCCCATAGTCACTAACTTACAAAAAAAATTTAAAAAATCGAAAAATAATTTTTTTTTTAATTTTTTTTTTCATTTTATTCTACATACTATACAACGACACACAAATGAATAATAAATTTTTTTTTTTTTAAAAACCTCTGACGGCCGGACCCCCTTAACTAACACATTTTGTGTCCCATCATCCTTCTTGTCCATCACATAACGTATGTATGTTCATCTAATCTATTCTTATTAATTGTTCTCTTAAATATTTTATTGTATTACTATTTATATTCTAATTATAATAACTGTGCTAGTTATTCACTCCCTCTCTCTCAGGGGAGGGTATATTTTTACTATGTACGAATCTGTGAATGAAGAATGAAATAAAATGAAATGACCTAACGAGTTGAAGCGCCCTTGTATCTCACGTCGTCGTTGGTTAAGCTTACATTTGCAAAACTCAAAAGGGTCGATACGGTATCGCCAAATTTATGTATACCAATGTTACATTCTCACACCCGCGTGAAAATACAATGCACCTTCATTATGAGTTTATTTATTTATTTATTCAACGTCAATCGTATTCAGTTATAACAACTGATTTACAAATGAGGCAACTTTAGGATGACGACCACGACGTGAGAAACCCCTCCCCCGTCCCTCCTCCTACCCGGTGGCTGGTTCTGACCAGCATGGGCCCATCCTCACCCATATATTTACGCTAGAGTGGCGCATTATGACCTTACGGTTGACGCACCCTTAATCTAAATAGCTTAACTAAAAGAGTTTTAATGACTGTATACCAAGTTAAATCAATGGATTCATAGAATCTCTATCGCTGATTAGTAAGTCCGTTATTAACTTGATTGACAAATTTATTGTAAACTTGATGTAAGAGGTTGATATTTGGTTGGTTGATTTCGGCAGTATACAGCTTGTTATTCTCTCATTCCAGGTCTTGGTTGGCAGTACGGGGATCATGCACGACAGTGACCCATCTCTTCACTCTACCCTAGAAGGTAGGAACTAAACACATCAGTTGTATTAACATCCTAACTCTGTTAATAATGATGTAACAAAAATACTTCAAAAACTTTATGAACTTGGAAAACAATATAATCAACAAACACATACGTACTTATTTTATTAACTTACAAAACCCACAAATACAAAAATTTGTTAAAAAAAACTAAAAAAAAACGGCAGCCAAGCTCTCCTTCAAAAATTTTCGGCTGTGAATGCTGTGAGATATAGAAGTTGAGCCAAGATTTTCATTCTTTCTCCCTGAGTTTCTCATTAAAAAGTTGAAAGACCATCATTTCGCCTGTTGAAGAGCGCCAGGCCAACCATTTTCGTTTTTTTTTTTTTTTTTTTTGGAACTCGTAAACATAAAAAAATTTACTTGGCCATCGAATTTGATTCATTACGAGAACTCGAAAATGATCTAAAAACAGATTGCGATCGGCATTTGGTGGAGGTGCCGGGTAGAGCAAGAAAAGTTGAAACTCCATAAGAATAGCATTGTTGGTGGAGGTGCCGGGTCCTCACTTGTTAATTTTATTATTTCATTTTAATTACGGAGGGAGGTATTATTGCTGTGGTGTTTTAATAAGTATAGCGCACGTGTCGGTGAATTGATTAAGTGTGTTTAAATATGAAGGTCAGTGTACTATAAGCAACAAATCGCATCTCAGAACTTGTACTTGCTCTACTTATTAAACAGAAAGAACTTCATAAACGCGTATATCATTATGATTTTAGGTACCTACACAACTATTAAAAACTACATTTGCACCTTAAACCTGTGAAACTGCTGACGTTAATGTTAGACCAGTGAGCGAGCCATGTGTCGAGTAACTGGGAATCTTCCCATTCTTTCATCTACCTAAGGCTGGATCCAGCATGGGTCTTTACTCTCTAGTCTATCATAGGATTTAATGGCACGCTATGGACAAACAGTTGACGCCTCCATTATATCAACTTAATTTAAAACTCTACTTTTATACTTAAATAATCAATGAAGTTAAATGCAAATGTTACAGGGCACTCAACACATGACTCGCTCACTCGCCTAACAACGAATTTGGCGTTTTTCCTAGGACTTAGCACCAATATTTTATCCCACATACAGTTGATCTCAATAAAAAGTTATTGAAATAATTAATGTAATTGCGTAAAAGGCAAAACATAAAATAACCACGAGCTACAACTCACGTCGCAATCGAACTGCGTGATAAGGTCACCCAGTTCCAAGGTCTACTGAATCGGCGGAGAGAGGCGGAGATCTAGTAGACCTTGCCCAGGTCAACAGGCGTAGGAATCTTGAAACTCTCCGTCAACAAGGCGGTGCACGAAACATTGTCGCACTTTCTTCTGTTTTGAACTTTTCTCGGCCAATATAGACGCGTTTGGTTCTGTGAACGTATATTTAGCCAGATATTGTAATGAATACTGACTATTTTTCGGTATTATTACATGTACAGTCCTCGTATCCCCGTCTGGGCCCAGGGTAGAATTAGGCCCAGAGCCTGGCTCTGCTAATCGTTAAAGACGATTTAAGAGAAAAAGTCCACCTCGACAAACATCAGCTAGTATATGGAGGAGTATATTACTCCCCGAAACTAGAGGCGAGCTCTGGCAATCATCGTCGGGGACCTTGTCCCCTTCCCTTGACGACCCCTCGACGACGATGTTGACAACGACACCAGGAACGATGACGATGACAATGACTACCGCGACGTGAGAACCCCCGTTCCTCCCCTTACCCGTGGCTGGATCTGTCCAACATGGGCCCCTCCTCCCCCCCCCCTCTAGGTTAGAGTGGTGCATTATAACCTAAAGGTTGACGCGTCCTTTAATCCAAAATATAGTATAAAACTTATTACATTTTTGAGTTCTAAGGAGAGTCTTTTTGAGTGTAGGCTTACGTTTAATAGATTTACGTTTTAAGGAAATCAAATTGACAGTGATAGCTTTTATTGTTCGCCAGTAACGACTGCACTTAACTGAAATGAACTCGTTGTGCAGTGCAAGACAGTGCTGTGCAAAGTGCAATACAGGCGAACGTACCTTATATGACAAAACGTTTGACGCGCCTTTATTCAAGTTCAATTTTGTTTTGCTGTAACTTTCATCACCATCATTTTCTTTTCTTATATATACACTCAGAAAACAATATAATAATCAAACACACCAATAACTCATCTCAATAACTTTCAATATCACAAGCGGCGCAATATTACATAACTGGTTGAAGTGCCTTTGTTTCTCACGTCGTCGTCATTGACCCTATATCGTTTCGTTGACCAAACCCTGTCAAGTAAAGGCGGGTCTAAGGGTCCGGTCAACCCAAACGAAGGCTAGGCCGAATGGTTCACCCTTGGAACGCCCGGCTCCCCACGGTCCTGACTCTCTTGGAAGGTAAACGTCCTCTCCATCCCTTCCTCTCGTTCCTCGCTCATCCTAGGCTGCATCTAACCGAGCCAACCAGGTAGGCGGCGACGTAGTGACCAACCAGAGATCAGTGTTGTGGAGTATCTAGGTACTTGTATCTAGATACTGTATCTAGATACATTTTGTGTACCTTTACCTATACCTAGATACTTATAATTTATTGTACCTGTATCTGTATCTCGATCCTTTTTACAATGTATCTATAGCTTTTTCAGATACATAGGTAAAAAGGTACTTTTTTAAGTTTATTCAATCTTTCAAAAGAAAATGCTGGCGATCGTCGAATTAACAAACAATTCTTGTTCGAGAATATCGCGCTAAAAGTGCATTACCGACAAAACCAAACTCTTTAATAAACATATGTAGGTCGCCGGGTAAGCTCAACAACACATAACAAAAACTTGTAAAAATACAGCCAAACCTTACACACTCAAAAGAAATGAGATCTAAAAAAGGGCCAAGCTCATCTACCTTTTCACATTTGCGCATTCTTAATTCATAAACGTACAGTGTCCCGTTACAACATCCTTAAAAAGCTTGGCAAAATAGAATTTGCATGACCATAACGTTTAAATCAATTAGAAAAAAGAATTAGGATGAACTCTTTCGTTTAAATTAGTAGTTGCAAATTCTATTTTGCCAAGCTTTTCAAGGATGTTGTTACGGGATACTGTACGTTTATAAATTAAGAATGCGCTAATGTGGAAGGGTTAGATGAGCTTGGCCTTTTTTAGATCTCATTTCTTTTGAGTGTGTAAGGTTTGGCTGTATTTTTACAAGTTCTTGTTATGTGTGGGATCTCATTACTTTTTCAAGTTCCATTGCAAAATTATTTGTTAAAATATAATAATTTATTAAAGTCAATTAAATTGCTGTGGAATTACCAATTAACAATAGAATGTAACAATCTAATGGCCCAAAGACTTGCTATTTGTAATAATGTAGGCGATCATTGTCAAGAAACTAAAGTTACTTGTTGATTGTATGCCTGTACAAGGCTTATTTTAAAACCTTTATTTAGAAGCCTTCCAGAAAACATTTTAAATTTTTTTTCTTTCAAAAGACACTATACCACGATTAACTTAATGTCCATGTAAAATATGAACGTTGTTGCCCTAACCGTTTGGGCAGAATCGCTGGCCGATTAAAACTAACGAATTAGACAGTAGCAGTAGTAGTAGCAGTAGCTAACAACCTTAAAGTGATTTTAAGTATGTTTAAAGTCAATTTTTTATCAAGAAGGAATGTTTGTACACCAACAAAATTTGGCAAGTGTTGTCAGGTACCTAAATCCCTTCAATTTTGGTAGTTTTCAAGTTCACATCACGTTTCATGACGGCTGGGTGACACCTCGAAATCATCCCAACTCTGCTTGCTGTATAAAGTGCCTGAGTGTGTAGCGAACCGCGGCTTGGCTGCGGCGCCCTAACGGGCACCTAGATTTGATTTATTTGAATATTACATTTATTTTTGTTATAGACTTAGGGCTCATGCCTGCTCTGGCCTCTGGCCTTGCCTAATGCCTAGCCTTGCCTATACACATACTGGGTTTACTATATTAGGTAGAAGTGTCAATAACGTTGTAGGAATAGTTGAGCCACCAGTGACAAAAGTGAGTCATGCACCCTAAAGCTATTGTGAACCAGAGGCTCTAGGCAAAGGCCATGCCGAGGCCTAGGCACATTACCCCTTCCCCTTCTACTCACAAGACTTAAATAGGGC
The DNA here is from genome assembly GCA_024449915.1 of Sweltsa coloradensis. Classification (NCBI taxonomy): domain Eukaryota; kingdom Metazoa; phylum Arthropoda; class Insecta; order Plecoptera; family Chloroperlidae; genus Sweltsa; species Sweltsa coloradensis. The sequence goes on from JAMZAV010002745.1 coordinate 80,991, forward strand.
CGACTTAAAAGCCCTTTTATCTTTATACATGGGCTTAGATGGGAAAAAAGTACCTTGTATCAACAGATACTTTTTGTAAGTATCTTGTATCTTTACCTAGATACATTTTTCAAAATGTATCTTTACCTGTATCTAGAAACATTTTAAACAAAAGTATCTTTACCTATACCTAGATACTTAAAAAAAGTATCTTACCCAACACTGCCAGAGATACAATAATCTAAACAGGAAACGCTCAGTTGGACGCGTTAATCAGCGAGCACGTGCTGTAGCTAGACCCACATTGTACATTTTTTTTTTAAAATTTGCGACGTTCGCTGTTCACGGGACCATGTTTCCAATATTATTTTTATAGCTAAGGTATTTGGGTAAGCCCGTGGGTAAACCTTTACTTTGTGGATAAAATCCACTGCCATCTAGAGGACCTTGATTTCATTTCCTTGGCCTTGGAAAAACTATTTTAACACCTTTGGTAACAAATAATAGACTGCTTCCTTCGATAGTATTTTGATAACTTCTTGGTGGCAGTGTATAGTGGCCAGAAACCTCGTGCGACTTTTCGTTGCCATGGCAACGTTACTTTTGTTTAATGTAATTTCTATCACACTACTTATCGGATCAAAATAAAATTAACATATTCGTGACCGGACGGACATTCTAAATGATTTGGCCACCTCAGGTTTTGTCGCCGTTTAGTTAAAAAAAAAAACTTTCGGTTAACTTTATTGTAACTTTGTAACTTTTTGAACGATTTTGCCACAAAACGAATGGCATTCAATCCAGATCGAAGTTTGCGGATGGTCCAAATTTCAACGCGATCCGAACCTCTGTTCGAACGTCATGGCCTCGTGCGACTTTTCGTTGCCATGGTAACGTTACTTTTGTTAAAATGTAATTTCTATCTACACTACTTATCGCATCACAATAAAATTAACATATTCGTGACCGGACGGATATGATTAATGATTTAGCCACCTCAGATTTTGTCGCCGTTTAGTTTGAAAAAAAAATCGATTAACTTTAATGTAACTTTCTAACTTTTTGAACGATTTTGCCACAAAACTAATGGCATTCAATCCAGAACGAAGCTTGCGGATGGTCCAAATTTTAACTCGATCCGAATCTCCGTTCGAACGTTATGACGAGGCATACAAAAAAAAAGACAGTGACTATTTTTTTCCGGCAGAGTCAAATGGAAACGCTCGCTTAATAACTTTTCAGACAAACAGAGAACGCTATGGGTTGAGTCCTCGAATATTATCTCTGAACATTTAGTTCTGTGTTAACACGTACTGTACCTAGTTGTTGGGGAACTGAAATCATTATTATTTTAACTTATTTCGAACTTAAAATTTCCCCGTACTCCCCTTGACGACCACCCCGACGACGATGACACAAAAAAGTCCATCTCGCAAACATCATTATATTAGCCATGTATGGTAGTATAAAACTCTTCGAAACTAGAGGCGAGCTCTGGCAATCGTCGTCGGGGATCTTGCTCCATTTGCATGGGCATTTCAGCGTGGACCACTCCTCCCCATATATCGTAGGCTAGATTGGCCCATTATGACCTAACGGTTGACGCGCCCTTTATCCAAATCCCCCACTTTACAAAATAAAAATGAAGTTTACTTATTTATTAATTTCCATTTAAATAAATCGTTTTTATTTTACTATATATCTATATACCAGCATTTTCTCAAATTCCAACTCGCAAATTTCTCGTGGTTTTGCCCGAGATTAGGGGAGTTCTTCTCCCTGAAACTAATGACGAGCTCTGGGTCGTCGTCTGGGAAACTTTCTCCATCCCTTTGACTACCTCCCCGACGGCGAAGACAATGACAACATGAATGGATGATGACACAGACAGAGACGACCACGACGTGGGAATCCAATCAAATTTTATTTTTAAAAGTAAAAAACCAACAAAGTCATCAACATCAATAACTCATGTCATTTACTAACAATATCACAGGCGGTGCAATACGACCTAACCGGTTGACGCGCCTAGTTTCTCACGTTGTTATTTTAAGTTCCTTGAGGTGATCCTTCATAACGTGTTAAGTCAGGATCTGAGGCCGGGTGTCGAACCAGGGACAACTCGTGACTGTGTCTTGCGCGTCACACTGAGGCAACATCACTCGTTACAAAGTATATCGTCAGCTTATATACCTCACCACTACAAGTTTAAGCTCACTCTTTTGGTCCGCGCTCCAAACTATAACTTATTATTTATTTATTTATTTTAATATTTATTTATTTATTTAATACAACGAGGCACATAATACGTTCTCAGATTGTTCCGAATTAGCCTTGTTGATTCTGGTGCTGTCCGCGGGCTGGAATCGTGTCCAGCTTGATTGAACGGTGTTTCTTTCGCCGGTCTCTATAGTTGGTCAATGTTCGCTCGTCTATGGTGTCGGCGCCTGCAGGGTTGGCTTGGTCTGCTTAAAATTTAATGTCCCTACTGATTATCAGTTCTGTGACTGAGTGGGTGTTGATATTTGGAATTAAATGCACAGAGAAAAGGTTATCTCCATATGTGACACATGTGATGTACCTTCAACCGTACATCATATGTTAGCAGAATGTACCAAATATGATGCCTTGCGCATGCAATGTGATCTCTCCCAATCATATGAAGAACTTCTATTATATGATAACGGCGACAAACTTTCCAAATTTCTCATCCAAAGTAATCTATTTAACAAACTTTAAGTAACTTCATACACATTTCTTTATTTTCATTTACATACATAACTTTTATTTTGCTATTACTTTCTTCATCTTCAATTTATTTTGTTATTTATACACTTAGAAAACAATCTAATCATCAAACATACCTGCATTAACTCTTCTAATTTACTTTCATTCACAGGTGGCGCAATATGACCTAACCGGTTGAAGCGCCCTAGTTTCTCACGTCGTCGTCAAATGATAAAAAAATGCAGATTGACATAGACATTTGGTGGAGGTGCCGGGTAGAGCTAGAAAAGTTGAATCTCCATAAGAATAGCATTGTTGGTGGAGGTGCCGGGTCCTCACTTCTTAATTTTATTATTTCTGTTTAATTACAGAGGGAGGTATTATTGCTGTGGTATTTTGTTAAGAAGAGCGCACGTGTCGGTGAATTAATTAAGTGTGTTTCAAATATGAAGGTCGGTGCACTATAAGCAACAAATCGCATCTCAGTACTTGTACTTGCTCTACTTATTAAATAGAGTGGACTTTCATAAACTCGTACATCATTACGATCTTAGGTACCTATACAACTAAAAAAACTACATTTGCAACTTAGGACTGGGAAAACGCTAAAGTTGATGTTAGACAAGTGAGCGAGCTATGTGTCGAGTAACTAGGAACATTCTTATTCTTCCCTCTACGTAAGGCTGGATCCAGCATGGGTCTTTCCTCCCTAGCCTATCATAGGCTAGAGTGGCGCGTTATGGACTTACAGTTGACGCGCCCTATACCAACTAAATTCAAAACTTCTATTATACTTTAATCATCAATGAACATATAATGTTACAGTGCACTCATCACATGACTCGTTCACTCGTCTTACAACGACTTTGACGTTTTCCTAGGACTTAGGTCCAATATCCAATCCATAATATAGTTGATCCCAATAAATAGTTGTTGAAAATAATAATTGTAATTGCGTGATAGGCAAAACTTATAATAACCACCACCTACAACTCACGTCGCAATCGAACTGCGTGATTAGGTCAACCCAGGTCCAAGGTCTACTAGATCGGCGAAGAGAGGCGGAGATCTAGTAGACCTTGCCCAGGTCAACAGGCCCCCTATTCAGTAACTTCACGGGTTCAACTCTGTCACGGGACCGACTCTGTAGTAACAGTAATCGTTCCGGTTGTTGTTGGTCGAGGTCGAAAGGTATGATTTACATGGCCTTGGACGGTCAAATGTGAACAAATGATTCGCAGTCAGTTGTCAAATATTCGAAATGACATAGATGTGTGTATTATTTCCAATCGGGGAGAAATTGGATTTAAATGGTATAATTTCATGAAAAAAGGGAACGCATGGGACTTTTAGGGGTAGGCCCTTACTAAAGGTAGGTTTTCTTTGAGCATGCTATTGTTATTCGTTTGAGAAAGTTAATAATCTGGTTGTGTTTACGTGTAGGCCAAGGCTTATCATCCACCATTTTATAGAAATATAACCGAGTCGGATTCGGTTGTCACGGATTATATCGCAACGATATCGACCTCAAGTGGGTCGATCACTTACAACCGAGTCGATTACGGTAGAAAACGCCTGGGTCCAACTCCGTCAGAGTTATAGGGTGTGTCTGAAAATTATTCAAAGTCTAGGTCCAGGTCCAGGTCTATAGGTCCAAATTCAAGTCCACGTCTAACAACGTAGTTAGGTACTGATTATCTGTCGATGGCGTGTAAAGTACTGTCTGAAAAGTCTAAGTCTAGGTCCATTCTTGGTCCAAGTCGACAAATAGATCGAGCAATCGAAAGTGTACACTCGTTTTAGGTCCGATTCAAAATGGCCGTCCGCGGCTACGAGAGAAACAATAAATGAATGCATTGTTAAATAAAGGTAAACATTTAAGTTTTGTTTGTTTTTATCACGTATTTAATTGGTTTTTCTAGATGTACAAATACTTTTAATAAACAAATACTTTACAAAGGACTCTCGAATGCACACCTAACCTAACTTTAGGTAGTGTTGACTTTGCCCGGCAGGCAGCTCTACTGTAGGCTAGTATAGCACTTTAACATTGAGTTGGACTTGGACCTACACCTGGACTTTGGACCATAATTCAGACACACCCATAGAATCGCAGTCCAGGCGTAGGAATCTTGAAACTCTCCAAAAAAAAAAAAAACATTGTCGCACTTTCATTTCTTTTCATTTTTCTCGGACAAGATCTCCTTGGACAAGATAGACGCGTTTGGTTTGTGAACGTAGATTTAGCCAGATATTGTGTTAAGTTCTAACTATTTATTGGTATTATTACAAGAAAAGTGTACATTGAGATATCATACAGCAAGGATGGAGCAAATTGAGGTTTGATTCTTCACTTGGTTCACATTTAACTCGTCGAAACTATTCGCTGGTAGCATAAGCATGTTCTCTTTACGCGATTCAGTGAACGTTTGTTATTAAATTAACTTTTAACATTGGTTTACTCCCCACATACCTACCCGCCTGTGGCTGGTTCTGTGAAGCATGGGCCCTTCCTCCCCATATCCCGTAGACTAGAGTGGTGCATTATGACCTAACAGTTGACGCGCCCTAGTGTCTCACGTTGTGGTCGTACTTCGGTATATTCGAGCCGTTCTTAACATGTTTACAGCATGACAGCCAAGCATTATGACCTAACGGTCGACGCGCCCTTAATTTAAATAGGCATAAAAATTGAAAGCAACTTATCTTGAGGTATCACTGTCATATCTATAATTTTCTTTTCTTTAAAACACTTGGAAAACGATTTAATCATCAAACACATCATAAACTCATTTCATAAAATTCAATATCACAGGCGGCGCAATGTGACCTTCCCGGTTGAAGCGCCCTAGTTTCTCACGTCGTCGATATGAGTGGGTTTACCCCGCTTGGCTCTTAGGCCAGAGTGATGCATTATGACCTATACATTCCGCCGTCTGGGCCCGGGGTAGAATCTGGACCAGAGCATAGATGCTAATCGTAATAGGCGAGGAAAGAGAAAATGCCCATCTCAGAAACCTCAGCTAGTGTGTAAGGAAATTTTTTACTTTCCTAAAACTAGAGGCGAGCTCTGGCAATCGTCGTCGGGGACCTTTTCCCCTTTCCTTGACGACCCCTTGACGACGATGACGACAATGACACTGCGATCGATGACGAAGACAATGACGACCGCGACGAGAGAACCCCTTTTCCTCCCCTTACCCATGGCTGGTTTTGACCAGCATGGCCTCTGTTCTCCCCCCCCCTCCCCCCTAGGTTAAAGTTGCGTATAATGACCTAACGGTAGACGCGTTCTTAATCCAAATAAACTAAAAAAAAAAATCATCCACCTCTTTTACCACTCATCGATTTGAATAGCCAAAGTGCATTAATATGAGACGTTAAGCAATAATCAATCTATAATCCATATAAACCAAAAAAAGGTCAACAAAGGTCCAAGGTCTACTAAGATCGGCGGAGAGAGGCGGAGATCTAGTAGACCTTGCCCAGGTCAACAGGCGTAGGCATCTTGAAACTCTACGTCAACAAGGCGGTGGACGAAACATTGTCGCACTTTCATTTGTTTTCTACTTTTCTCGGACAAGATAGACGCGTTTAGTTCTGTGAACGTAGATTTAACCAGATATTGTGTTCAATACTGACTATTTATTGGTATTTTTACAAGTATAGTGTACATTGAGATATCATACAGCAAAGATGGAGCAAAGAGAGGTTGGATTTTCACTTGGTTCACATTTTAACTCGTCGAAACTATTGGATTTGTAGCATTGGCATTTTCTCATGTCGCCATTCAGTGAACATTTATTATTTGTTCCACTGTAAACATAGGTTTACTCCCCACATGCCTACCCGCCTGTGGCTGGTTCTGTCCAGCACGGTACTGTCCTCCCCATATCCCCTAGGCATAGGTGCATAGGTTCGTTCGCGTGTGCTGCACTTTCTGCACGAATCTGAACTATTGCACTTTCAGCGTTCGCCTGTAGTCGTGCAAGAAGTTGGTCGCCGTTCGTCTGAAAAGTGCAGACTGAACTAGTGCAACAAGTTCATGAACTTCTGCACGCGCTCTGGAGCCGGTGCAATAGTACAGTGCAGGAATTTAGCGCCAAGAATGTAAGGGATAGATGTATTGAAGACTTATTTTGTTAACTAATACGAAACAAATTACATTTTCGAGTGGTAAGGGAAGTGTTTATGATGGTTCGTTCAATTGATTAATGTTTGAAAGAAAATGTTCCGAATTCTCTTCAGCAAGTAACACATCCCTTAAATATCTAGACACTGTCCACCATTGTGGTCTTCGTCTTGCTCTTGGTGCATTTCGAACAAGCCCGGTAGTCAGCTTGTATGCCGAGTCAGGTGTGTCCTCCTTGGCAGAACGGCGAAACCTCTTGATGGCTACGTACGAAATGAAAATAACAGCTATACCTAACCATCCAGCATCGGGATGATTTACTTTTTAATGTGAAATATGCCGGACACTTTAATAACAAACCCATGGCAACCCTTCCAACGGGATTTAGAGGTAAACTTTTGTTTAATCTTATAGATTAAAAAAATTAAAAAATTAAAAGATTAAAAAAAAACAGTGACTATTTTTCCGGCATAGTCAAATGGAAACGCTCGCTAAACCAAAACCAAACCAAAAAAAAACTAATGTGCCAACAGATTTTTATTTTGTTTTTAGCAATTACCCGCCCTGGTCTACACCAGAGCCGATTATTTAATTCGACCTTTGTCGTTTCAACTTGCGATATTGTATTCAAAATTAACTTTAGAAAGATAATTGCCATGACATCAAAAGGTTTACTTTGGTATTCACAGATGGCGCCAAAATTGACAACAAGGTTGGAAGTGCTTTTTATTGCTCAACCTTAACTGAACGTTTAAGGCTAAGCGACGTGTGTTCAGTTTTCACTGCAGAGTTATTCGCCATCCGCGAAGCTCTTTAAAGGGGTATTTAACCGCTAAGCTCAAAAAAATATTTCATTCAGGCTAACTAGTAATGAATTTAGCAATTAACAGAAAAATTATTGGGGCCACCATGACCTTCTCAAAAAAATGTCAAACATAATATTTTTCGAACTAGGTCCCATCGACAAAAATCTGCCATAAGAAATAACATGGGGACGATCTTTATGCCCCGTGACATTGGAGAATTTTGATCCAAAAAAATATTGGCCATTATTGACGTACTAGACAGCCTTTTCTGTAAATTCTCTATATTTTGTTTTGTAATTTGGGCAAGTAGTTCGGTCAAAATATTATGCTGATTATCAAGATGGGGTGTGATTTTGGAATGCAAATTTTGCGTGTTTGAGGGTATATTTGGGCACAGTTTCAAGACACGATGTTATAAAGGGGCATTTTAGATTGATACTATGCTCTAGTATCTATGTGGACCAAAAAAATCAGGTTTAAGCCGATTTAGGAAATTTTCCAAAACACCAATTTTCGCCAATTTCTGGATCAAAAAAATTAAAATATACGTTTAAAATCACAGTGATGAGATATAATTTTTTAAACGGTCAATTATGTGTATAATTATTTTGCTATGGATCACGTGGTAAAAATATTTTTTGGGGTTGAAGGTGCCAGTCTTCATGCAATACACTCTTCTTTCTTCAGCGGGCATAGGAGGTGGAGGTTCGTCAGGCTCTTCTTCAGTGCCGTCACTGTCAGATGATGATCCATCTCCTTCATTACGCATAGTAAATGTGAGATCGTCAACATCATCCTCTTCATCAGACGATATGTCTGCCTCCGAAACTTCCCCGTCAAATTCGAGCACCGCAGATTCGATTTCATTTTCTTTCGGACCTGAAATTGATAAAATTATGACTAAAGCACAAATTACAGAGCAATGTCAAAAAGTAGGGCCTAGGCCCTAGCCCTAAAACATGGCAAGGGACTAGCCCTAAACCACCGACAGTGTTGGCTCGGGCGCTAAGCGCTCGACTCTGATTCGGGAGGTCCCGGATTCGAATCCCGTCGAGACCGGCAATCCTGACTGAAGGTTTTTCCGAGGTTTTCCTCAGTCGTTAAGGCGAATGCAAGGGATTGAGTCCTCTTAAACAGCCCTCGGACATCCCTTCACAATTTCCTATCCGCACATACCTAGTTCACCTGAAGAGGGGCTAATTGCACCCTATAACAGGTTTCCCACGATAAAATTTAATTTTTTAGCCCTAAACCTGACCTAAGGCCTAACACAAGTCTAAGGCCTACAGTCTAGGGCTGGCTACTCCTTGACATACCTAGGACTGAAGCATACTTGAAAATATTGCTAGGCCCAGGCCTACCCATAGGCCTAGGGCCTCCCATAGGCCTAGGGCCTACCCCTAGACAGTGTTGGGGAAGGAACTTTTAAAAAGAACGCGTTCTCGTGAACGCGTTCTTTTTTTGAGAACTTTTTAGTGAACTTACTCTTTTTTAAATAAATGAACTTGAATAATAATAATAATAATAATAATAATAATAATAATAATAATAATAATAATAATAATAATAATAATAATAATAATAATAATAATAATAATAATAATAGTAATTATAATTATAATAATAATAATAATAATCAAACACACCATTAACTCATCTAGTCAATTGTCATAAACACAGGCGGCGCAATATGACCTAACCGGTTGAAGCGCCCTAGTTTCTCACGTCGTCTTCGTTGAACTTCTAAACGTTCTTTTCGAGAATCTTTTCAGTTTTAGAAAGTTCATTTGAAAGTTCTTTTCGTGCGTCGAGCAGCCGTCGACTCGCCGCCGCCGACGCTAAAAACAATAAAAAATCGTTGTTCCATCGTTGGCCTACGTTAACGTAAGTTCAGCCGATTTTGACAAGGTCACGCACAATTCACGAAGTCTAACTTAGTTAAAAAGATGCACGCCAACTAATTCGGAAACAAATAAATTTTAGAAGCCTTAAACGCGAAGTATCTGCTGTAATTTTACAAGCTGGTCGACGAGAATGTAATACAAATCATCAACACGATCAAAGACAGGTCAACTATCGTCCGACCGCCGTCAGCCGTGGGAAGATCGCGATCTATGACACGCCCCCACCCCCCCGTTCAAACCCTGCTACTAGACCATCAGCAGAGCTCGAATTTTAATTAGTGCAACTTCTTTGACAAATATGAAGTCATCTCCGTGCTTCGTGGCGTAATAATATAGTTCGAAATTAATCTGGAAGTCGTATTGTTCTTTTATTATTATCATAATCAATTCTAAACATTTTGTTACCGATAACAACATCTGTGAATAGTTTTTTTTGCAGGGTGGCTTGACATGTCAGCTCATCAGCAG